>JAOEGS010012836.1:64263-99957 GCA_025447755.1 Corythornis vintsioides | reverse complement strand
ATCCAGTTCTGGAGCCCTCAACACAGGAAGGACATGCACCTGATGGAGCTGGTCCAGAAGAGGGCAACAAAGATGATCAGAGGGCTGAAACCTCTCTCTTATGAGAACAGGCTGAAGGAGCTGGGGTTGTTCAGCCCGGAGAAGAAAAGGCTCTGGGGTGATCTTATAGCCACCTTCTAGTACCTGAAGGGAACCTACAGGAAGGCTGGAGAGGGGCTGTTTCCAAGGGCCCGTAGTGAAAGGATGAGGGGTAATGGGTTTAAATTAGAGTAGATTTAGACTGGATATCAGGAAGAAGTTCTTTACCTTTAGGGTGGTAGAGCAGTGGAATAGGCTGCCCAGCAAGGTGGTTGAGGCCCCATCCCTGCAGATATTCAAGGTGAGGTTGGACAAGGCTCTGAGCAGCCTGGTCTAGTTGAAGGTGTCCCTGCTCACTGCAGGGGGGCTGGACTGGATGACCTTTGGAGGTCCCTTTCAGACCTAAACATTCTATGAATCTATAAATTCTTTTCTAAATTGCACTCTGGTCACAGCAAGTAACCATCAGTGTAATTAATCTTATTTTGGTTTGACTTCTATCTCCAAAATTACTATAGTAGTAAAGTTACATATATAGACTAAGAACAATGAATAGATGCTATGCAGTTGCATGACAGTCTGATTCTGTCAGTCATCTTACCTGCTCAGTCCTGTGATTCTGGCTATTAACACAACCAGCTGGCTACAAAAGTTTGATGGAAAAGGAGGGGAGACAGTTTGGTACAGTTCCTTCTCATTTCCACTTGGGTAGCAAGAACACTAAAGGGAACTATTCTAACTTTCTACTAAAAGTCTGGCAGCATCAGGAGCTGGAGCTCCTGTGGCCAGTTGGCTGGTCCACTGCAGAGGGGAGTGATCAAAAAGACACCCCTCTCCCCCACCTGTGCCCATTAGCAGAGAACAGATTTCAATGAACAGGACCTGGGCCACCTGCCCAGGTTTGGTTGGGACAGATTAATTTCACAAGAAACTGAAAGGGGAATCAGCCAGAACCTCTGAGCCAAAGTAGCCCAGGGACTATTCAATACCCTGTGATGTCATGCTTGGTACCTGCTTGGGGAGCTGGCCAGGGGAAGGAGGGATCAGACTCTGGAACAGGTTGAGCATCGGATTCCAGTAAGTAATTGCAATGTGCATCACTCACTTTGCCTTTATTAGTAATTTTGTTTTTATCATTTCTTCTCTCCTTGATTGTACTATTAAACTGCCCTTACATTAACCCACAAGTTTTGACCTCTTTCTTCCAGTTCTCCTTCCCATCACTCTGTGGAGAAGTGAGCGAGCAGCTGCCTGGTGCTGAGTTCCCGACTGGACCTGACCCACATCAGGCACCCACACTCCTTCACTCAGTCATTTATCATTCTCATACCTTTTTTCTGCATCATTAAAAAACAAAACAAAACAAAAAAAGAAAAAAACCACAACCTTGAAGGCAACATTAAGAATGCTTTCCAGTCCTGTTGATAGCAAAAGAAAGCACATCCTCAGCCACATGAATAGGGATATTGGTCACTTATATAATATTCCCATTACAGTATGCTCGTGTTTACAAAACCTCTTGCTTATCCTGGCCACACCAGGAACTGAAAGGAAAGCATTTTCACTGCTTTTTTACAGTTATTATGAACCATAACTGATACCAATCCTGGGCTTGCTGGCAAGAGATTAATTATAGACATGGCACATAAAATCCAGAGAAAGTGAACTTAGTTGGCAAATAGTAATATATCCATGTTCTCTTAGAGGATTACCATTATGAGAGTCCCAGTTAGGAGAAATGTTTATCTAGGGTGCTCTCTGCCTCCCGAAGAGGGGCTTCCTAGCTGGCAGGCATGTGAAAAGGCATATTTCCATTGTCCAAGCTCACAATGTTTCATTTGTGTAACACCGAATCCCAACTTAATTAACTAGCTCCAGAGACTAGGCAAATCTCAATATCCATGGGCAAGTGGTCGATGGGCCCCATTTACATGTGTGTCACAGCCCGCTGGGTATCGCTCCAAAAAGCATCTGTCTCAACACTCTCATCTGATTCTTACAAACAAGCTACACTTTGCATTTTTGAATTTAACAAAGATCACGCAGCTGCCAACATACTATCAAAGTCTAAAGACCAAATAAATGTTTGGCTGGCCTCCAGCCGTCCTTGCTGTGGTATTATTACTGACAATAGAGCCAGAGCAGCAAAAGCAATGAGATGGCAAATTTACACATGCCATGTTTTTATACATTGTCTACATTTGCTGCTACAAGACTGTAAGCAGAACACTGGTGAGCATCTTCTGGTTGCAAAATCTGACCTATTTTAGGGCTTTATGAAAGCCGTACAATGTTATTAGTGTGTAAAAAACTGCAGAAGGGCAAAATGATCTAAGAAAAACAGTTCAAAGGTGTTTTGTTTATTTTCCCATGTGGGTAAGTAGCAGTAGATCAGAAGATATTCTCAGGGTTGCATTTTGCAGATTATGAAGAGTGAAATATCCTAAAAACTGAAGCCCCAACAGTTGGCGTTTCCCTTGGCATCTGCTCATTCCCCTTTAATATACACATTCCCTACTCCTGGCAATAGGAGCAGCATGTGTATAGCCACAGATAGAATTTGTATTGGACCTGTACAGGGGAGTTCTGCATTTTTCAGCTCAGTTAATATCCCAACCACCCTCTCATCAAAAGCCAATTGTATCTCTAGATAAGAAGCCCTTCCTATAGATATCAATATAACTTTTTTATCTGCACCAGATGATTAGGACAGTGAGTAAAGACAAGTTCTCCTTTACTATCTTTTCTATTTGGTGAATTACCACTGCATGCAAAGATCCTAGAAAGCAAGTGGTTAAGAAAACAGAGTCAGAGGCTGGAGACAACTCACAGCATTACCTGCATCAGAGCCTAGGCCAGTCTTGGAAAATGCTTTGTGCAAAAGCCTGAACACTTGCAGGATCCCTGAACCGGAGGAATGTCAAGTATGTAGCATCTTGCTGCTCTGCCCACATTCTAGACATGGTTTAGACTCTTTCCTTCACTTAAATTCTATCTGTATGTAGGGAGAGGATGAAGACAAGGCATAACCAGCAGGATGTTGACATTCCCACTTACAATCTCCTGTTCCCAATGCACAACAAAGCAGTGAAATGCATATGCAATTATTAGAACTGGTGACACAGGGCTTGTCATTTGGCACTGACCATCTTTCCTGGCTGCCTGTCCCCCCAGTACATGACATATTTCTTTCATAGGTCCCAGCCCCTCAACCAAGCTAGGCCTGGCACCCAACCCCTCTGCTTCACTATGAAGGGAATTCCTGTTGTTCGCTACTGCTTGATTCCCAGCTATTCCCACCCCCAGCTCTCCTCACATTCAGATCCTCCACTGATTTGAGTGCAGCTTTTCCTCAGCTTGCAAGCTGTAAAGACAACCCCTCCCAACACAGAAAGAAAAAGAAGAAACAGTGGTTTTGCTCAAAAGGTTGCATTACCAAACCCTTGAGGGTCATTTCACTGCATCTGGGGAGGAGCAGCCCTTACAAAGGAGGACAAATGGAGCAAAACAGATGGGTGTTGCTGGAAAGACTTGCTAAAGGCCTCCCATTGCCCCTGCAGATTTTCAAGCTTGAGAATTTTATGCTTTTTTCCCTCCAAGGCTTCTTTTAATATATTCTTTCTTCAAAGTTTGTGGTATCTGTGTGATTTTCCATCAAGGATTAAGAGGATTAAGCCTTCACTGGCCTGCATCTCCCCAAGAGTGTTGGCTTGACATGGATGTTCTACACACGTTTCCTGTGCTCACACCTGTCTCAATAGAGATCGAGAGTGGCTCATTTTATACATACAGAATAAAGTCAGGACCTGCCCAATTGTGACGTTAGCTCCTCTCTGGTCTGTCCTTTGTTTCCTTTACCTTCAGCGTAATTTTTTTTTTTACATAAAAAAACCATTTCGTGCAGTAATTGCCTTCGTATTGTGCCAGCTGCCTCAGATGGAAGGGTGATTTTCAAGCAACACTAAGCTCCTGCTACATGATACAATGAGATCTCCTGGACCCACCATGTACCTGGGCCAGAAGGAAATTCCTTATCCATTCTAGGTTTGTGGATCTGAAAATCTACATATTCTTGTTTGATTTGGGCCATTCCCTTCTCACATGTACATTTTCAAAGAATAAAGCTGATCCAACACCACTTTGTTTTACCTCTGTGCCTTTCCTCTATTACATTTGTGGAAATTTAACTTGATCTGTTGTTAATCAATATAGAAATAGACAGCAAAGAATATTTACAGGGATAAATCCAGTTTCCTTTGTATCCTGTGTCACATTTCCAGACAAGCATGCAACTCTGCTAGATACGTTCACGCCAGCTTCAGCCAGAACAGCCACAGCACTGGGGACAAGACAGTCACAATACCTAATTCAAGCCCACCAGAGCTGCTGGAGATATCCTCTAGTCACTACTCTACATGGCAGCCTGTTCTGCCATTCCTACACTGCTCCATGGTGTCTACATTAAACATCATCTATCCTTTTCTGTGGGCATACCCACATTCTCCACATCCCTCAGGATATTTTGTATTTCACATCCTCCATACTCATACTCGCCATAAGTTTATTAATTAGGTGCAATTGGTCAAATAAAAATCACATTTGTGTGTTATTGCCTGTCCTAACTAGCTAAGTGCATATCCATTCCTGGATTGCTCAAGTTTGTTTCACATGGAAATTCACAAGGGAAAATATAACAAACAAAGCATTTGCTGAAATGGAACATAAATAATACTAGAACAGTCAGCATTAATTTCTTAAAGCAACAAGGTGCTCTTAAAAAGACATGCATTCATCTGTAGAGACTGGAAAAGACTGACATCCTGAAAAATAAGAATTTAAGGAGAGTAACAACACTAGAAGGAATTAATTATTGTGTATCTCTTCCAAGTGTCTTCATAAATTAACATAAATATTAATTCAAGAACATTATGGTTTTAATAGTACAGGAAAAAAATAGTAGTTTAGATCATAAGTTGGGCAGGGGGGGAAAGTTGCTTTGGTTATGTTGCCCAGACTTGAATTCCTTTATCATTTGAGATCCTTATTAAGTCACTTGCATGGTATAGATTACAGTTCAATCCTAAAATTCCTCTACATTTATGTTTCTTATGTTTTTTACTTTGATATCCTGCCTGTTTTAATGAAGAACAGGATGTGCAATAGCTTGTTACTTACGGCAGTACTTTGACAAGGAACCTGGATCTTAATAAAAAACAGGAAATAAAATCCTTCATATTAAATCAATTCTTTAAAAAATAAGCATGTGAATGTCATATTTAAGATTAAAGGTATTTCTCTTTCCAGGAAAGGCTCATAATAAGGTGGGCATGTGGCTATTTCAGAAACTGCACACATTTGGTAAAGAGCTTATAGAAAACAGTGTCAAATCCCATATTGAACCCAGCTGCTGGTACTTACTTTTTGATGTAAGGCTTACTTCCTGCAGATATACATCAAATTAAATTCTTTACTAAGCTCACAATGGTGTTTTCCCTTTAAGCAGAAAGGCAATACTTACCTGAATGAAATATTATCTCTCTTTAATGGGTTTCTACAGTGAAGCCACATTTTACATTTAAAAAGGTGCAGTGACAGTAGAAACGAAGAGAGAAACTTGCTGTCTATTAAACCAGTTTATTTCCTCAAGAATAGCTTTAATGAAGCCAATTGGGGTTTGTTACACCAATGATATATCTGGATCCTAAAGGCTAGAGCCTGCTCCTATACTGTCACTATGCCAGTACCCCAGAGTTTGTACCAGTGATGATTTTAAGAGTGTTCCTCCAAACAGAAGAGTGGAGTGTTGTAATGGGAAATGCACCTCAAAAATAAGGGTAATGGATAACACTGAGGCAAAGGAAATAGGCAGTTTAACACAGGTCACATAGTTTTCCAGGCTCTGTTTTGAGGGCTTGAAACATTCAGTGATTTTGATTGCAACAAAAAATTCCCACCAGACACAAACCAGAAAGATTTAGGTTCTAATTTTGATTCAGTAACATCTGCAAATGTCTGTCTGAAATGATAATACTGTCTCCTATCAAGAGAACAAATGAGTGAGGATGGAGCAGAGTCAACAAAGAGGTGCAGTATGTTATATATTAAGCTCCCTTACATTCTGTCAGTCTCCTTTGCCTTTTGGATACGATTATCAGTAGACACAGGATTCTTAGGTGATCTCAAAAAGTTACAATATTATTCAAGTGCAAGTTAAAACACAGAGCAGAACTCACTGATAGTTGCATTAGTCAATACACACTCTTTCTGTGGCCCTTAATTTAGAAGGTAGTCCCTCTGAAGGTCCAGATATTAATCCAAAATGGCCTAGTGGTGATGTGGGAGGAAGCACGTAAGTAGGATAACAAGGGTCTGGAATAAGCTCAACCACTCTAAGCTAATTTTGAAAATTCCCAGCAGATCCTTAAAGTACAAGGGTGCAGAAGGCACTGGACAGAGGTCCCTCTAGCTCCATTTTACAATAATGCTTGTCTGATTTTTTTTTCCAGCTGTGGTAGTTCAGAAAGAAGATGGCTGGTGGGTGCTGTGAGCCATCAACACTTCTGTGTAAACATAAAAAATATAGAAACAGTGAGAAAGTCATCATGAGTCTCCCACATGCTGAAAGATTTTAAAAGTTTAAAAGGCATGTTCATTCTTAAAGTCATCTATAAAAAGCAAAATAAAAGCCTTTGGTAGATTTAGGCTTTGTAGTTTTCTGCTCATTTCGCTTCCTAACCTTCTTCATATTTGAACATTATATCAACCCATATTAAAGCTACATGTCAAGGAACATGAATAATGTTGTTACTCTGTTGATCCTGTCTGTTGCACAGGAGATAAATTGTCAAGCATCAAGTTTCTCCTGAAAGTGCTGGGTCCTGTTCCAAAACGAGGTCAGTTGATGGGACCCCACAAGAACTTGCCCATTTGCTCACAGCCCATATTCGTATCTTCTGAATAAGGACCATATTCACAAGTAGCCTTCCTGAAGCATTCAGGCCAAGCTTTAAATAAGGACATCAAGAAAGTTGCTCACCAGTTGTTTGTTCATTTTCATAAAGCATTGACAAGAGATCAGACCAAAGCCTAGATGAGCATGTCACTGGAAAGCCAAAGCAAAACAGAACACAGCGAGGATGATAACCACCAGCTCTGATTCACAGAGAAGCAGCTTTGCCTAACTAACTGGATCGGCCAAACTGAAAACATCTTATTAATGAGAATTTCCCTATTTCACACCCTAGTGTCTTCACAGTATTTTAATCCCAGACTTCACTTTCAACTCTCCAAATCTCAGTAAACCAACCCAACTCTCCCTGTTGAGGGTGAGCTCAAACCCACTCTCATCTGGAGACTGCCACAGCTAAGCTGACAACTTTGTTGGAGCAGAACTCATGGGAGCAGGAAGGCTGGGTGGGTCTTCCCTCTTTACGTGTTAACTTTACCATTTCTAGAACTAACTTTTCCAGCAGTGCTTCCATCTAGCTGCAGTGGAGCCAAATGCCAGCTCAGCCCAAGTCTGCACATGGAGCCATGCAGATTTACAAGGGCCTGGGGGCTTTATGTGGATGAGCAGCTCTTAGCATAACCCAGCATCTCTCCCCTGCACAAATTGCTTTGCTCAGACTGGTGTATACAGTTGCATTTCTATACAACACACAGCCAGAGAGGAAGCTGAGATCTGGCAAAACCAAATATTGGCTTCACTGCACAATTTTCTTGGGTTAGTTTGATTGCTAGAACAGACTTCTCCTGGCCCTATGGGTGTTTGGCTGCTTTTCCTAGAGGATTTCTGGTGAGACTTCTCCAGCCACTACTTATCTGCTACAGCCAGCCATTTTCCATCCTCACAGCTACTTTCTCCTGTATATTTTACTTGCAGCAGACTGACTGTCATGGCTTCTACAATACCAAAAATGCCTGAACATTTATTTTTTTTTTTTACCTCTTTCTCTGTATATATGTGTATGGACTAATGATAAACCAGCAGCTTCTCTTGTTGCCCATCTTTGGCCTAACTTGCAGTGCTTTCTTCCAAGAAAGACCCACTTGCTTGAGCTAATCCCATTTCACGTCTTCCAAATAGGCTGCTTCCCATACACATGCCTGGGCAAAACTTAAGGCTTCTTGTTGCTTTCAGGGGTGTGCAGGCAAAACCTAAGCCAGAGCCCCACAGGGCAGTATTAGGCAGAAGCACGATTACTGCCACGATGCCAACAAAATAAATCCCTGGGGAGGATCAGCGGTAAAATTCACTCAAAAATAAGAAAAAGGAAAAGCATAGTTTAGGAAAGAATGGGGCAAAACTGAGCACAAACAGAAGTGGAAGTCCCTGGTAAACCACTGACACACTTCAAAGTAGTGGAGGACATTTAAAATTTTCTTTAAAAAAAATTTAAAGCTTGACTTGACTAGAGTGGTATCAAGCAGCTTTGGCAAATTATACTCCAGTTGCATTATAGTATCACTCTAATTTCATCTGTGTGCTTGCAGCTTTTGTGCCTATGAAGCCAAGAGAGGCTTTAAATACATTATGAAGGCCCTTCACACAACAGGACTTTGGTACCAGTAGAGCACACGGAAACCCAACAGCAAAAACCCCTTCCATACAAGTCAGCCCAGCAGAAGCTTCTTACTGACACTGAGGAGTCCTCCTGCACAAGGGGTTAACTCAGCAGAGGCAGGGCAGTTGCAGGCTGCTCAGACTGTTTCTGCACCATCGAAGCTCAGGGGGTAGACTGGAAAGCTGCATAACCTGATCAGAATAACTTTACAGTCTGCTCTTTGATATGGATAATTCAATTATTTATTTGAACTGATTTTAAACACACCATAAAAGCAAGAGTATTTTATCCAGAGTTACTGTTTTCACAGGGCAGAAGGTAAAAGAAGCATTGTCTCCCACCAGCACTGGTAGAGCACTACAAGCTCCCCACTGCAGGGTGCAGAGCCATGTGTTGTGTGGCTCCCAGCCCCACCCCCAGCAAAGCTGCATCCACCCACACACCAGGATTTGCTTGTGGGGCACCACATGTGAAGCTGTTAAACTCTGGAGTAGAATCCTGTGTGAAACTCCACTTGTGCATCACAGGGGTTCACAGAAATGTTTTTCTACAGTTCCAATGTATTCAATATGGGCCTGACATCCTGACATTTCATGCTGAAATGAACCTAGACATCCAGAGTGGAGCCTTTGACAGAAGAGCTGAGCCCAGATGTCACACAAAGCTGAGACAGTCGTGTAATTTGCAGATGTAAAACCTAATGTTGGTGGCTATTTTTTCCACAAAGTAGGCAGAGCAGGTATTATTACTTTATTGCTCACCAGACAGCACTCAGTGCCTCAGGCAAATGCAAAACCTATCTGACAAACTTCAGAAGACTCTAAACCACAGGAAAAATGAAGAGCCAAACACACACCTTTTTGACCAAACTTCCTCAACAATGCTCCACTGACCTTCTAATGAAGCTAAAAAAGATGATGTTGCCCTTCAGGAACATCACAACATTACAAATGGTTGCCTGCCCTTTATGAAACTGGAAAAAAAACAAACCACTGCTATGAAGGCAAAGACAAAACAAACAAACAAACAAACAAACCAAAACACACACAAAAAGACAGAAAGGAGATTACATTTCCTCAACAGAACACGACCAGGCCAATCCAAGGACCTTATTTCCTACCTGCCACCTGGTGTGGCTCCTTCATGGCCTGCTCACCTGCTCGTTGGGCAGCAGCAGCATCAATAGCTACTGAGGTTTGACCACACCTACCTTACTTGTCATCTCCCACCAGCTCATATAAAGATAAAACAACAAATATCATTCCACATCCTTACTCATGATATAGAAGTAAAGATGTGAAGGTCTTAAGATAAAAAAGTGAACCACAGAATAAAACGTAGGTCAGATGAACCGAACATTTCTTGAAAAGTTTCATAGCAACATTTTATAATGAATTTTAATTTTTAACCCAAAAGTTAGTGCAAACCCAGATGAGCTTTTTCAAACACCAGCTGTTTGAAGCTAAGTTAAACTCATGCAGAACTTTGTTCTCCCTCCTCTAAAAATTCAAAATTCATTAAGCAATGCCCTGAAGACTCTTATTTTGGTTCATGTTATCTTTTGAGGAAAACATTTTATGAAAGTACTTCCAGCCACTGCTAATTTCTGTTTTTCTCCATACTAACACAACTACTCCCTTATCAATCCTAGAAACCCAGAATCTAGACTTCTAGAACAGATGATAACAAGACTTTTCATTTCTTTTATTAGAAAGTATCTCTCCATTTAGCTGACCAGAAAATTAGGTGGATCAGCAATTTAAAAGAAAAAAGGACTCCTACCTGCATTAATGCTCCAACACACAACTCTGAGTGTGCCTTGCAAATGCAACAAAAACATCTTCCAAGCCATAAATAATTGTTCACACCCCACCTCCCAGAAAGGAGTAGGGGAAAGAACACTGGTTTAAGGCCCAAGACTCCTCCCATTCCCAGGATGCCTACATTATTTAAAAAAAAAATAAAAAAAAAGTTTGCTAAGCCAGAATTACCATTTGTACCATGGCTGATATGTGTTGTCAAAATAAAGGCCATCTTCTTAGAATCTACTTTTCCCTCTGTCTGCATAAGGCCAGGGATGTTATATGTACCTCTTTTTGTTTAAGAGAGCTTTTTAGCCAAGCCAGGAAGACACAGTGATCCCAACTGATACCCTGGGCATTAACACCACCAGTTAGTGACTGGACAACATGACAAAGATGAAATGAATGTTAATTTGAGGAAATAATCCACTTTATCAGAAGAAACCTTTGAAATATATACATTTCCTTAAAAATCATTCTTCAAAGGCAAGTGATGAAAAGAATAGTGCATTGTGCATGAAAGAAGGACAGAAGAATTAGCACACTGACTTAAATTTGGCCTCTGGTTTTCTCAAACAGGAATAAATCCCTTTATATGATCCGGTTTCCACCATAACCATAGAATTGATACAAAGACTGGCCCTGAGATATCCTACACTGCTTTGCACTGTTTGCTATCACAGTAACATGTAGAGTATTCAGGCTTTCTTGCATAGACTTTAAGACAGCATTTTACACAGACAACCCTAGAAAATAAAGAGGAGTCACTGGTTTAACTAACAGATAAATTGAATTTTCAATGTTACCTTTTCCAAGCAAACAGAAAAAATAATACAGACATTACAGATAAGAGAATGCAGTAGCATTACAAAAGGTATGACTGCTTCATTTAAAAAGCATTTGAAGATGCCTAGTTGAAAACCACAATATTTTATAACAAGTCACAGAAAGAAACAATGGTTACAAACCCTATTTAAATGTACATAAAGCCTAGCCTGTTGTTCCCCGCTATTCTCTATTTCCCCAGTCAACTTGTGTGAAAGTTATTATGTGCTCTATTTTCACTAGATTTTTACTCTGTTGGTTTCAGCAGGTAACACAACATCTTTTTCTTACAAAACCCATAGGTGACTACATTAACCTCATTCTTACCTGTTTGCACTTCAGCAACAGTTCTACTCACAGATATCTGACTTATAAGAAAGCCCAGCTGCCATCACAGCCAGGCAGGTACAATTAAACCACTTTTCTCCTGTTATATCTCATGCAGAATATTGAGCATACTGCAGGACAGTGCTGCTTGGTGCCTCAGAATGCATCTCTCCCACATTCGAGATTTTGTGAAAAACAGAATGCTTGAATTTCTATTTGTCTATCTGAATTTCTCCAGGTACTTCGACACTAAGAGGAGGTCTGCTGGACGTACACACTGGAGTAAGGGAGATGGCTCCGTGTGACCACAGGGCTGCTCACCAGGTCAAGTATTTAGATAGAGGTGGCCACTAGATGGTGCAATGAAATAAAAATCAGAGCTTCAAACTCTGCTGCTTAATGTTTGGTACCCTGGAAAAATCTGTCCCAACCATTCTCAGTTTCATTTCAGCTGATAAACATCATAAATATTGCATAATAATGCATTTGCATTTGCTTATTACTGAGCTATTTTGAAAATTATATTGTAAATTAAATTCTAATATTCCTTCAACGTGAGCATTAGAAAGGCTGCTTTTGCTTCTTTTGAGCATCCCAAACAGTAACTACATCAGGCCTGAGCTGATGTATTTACGTGAACACATAATTCACAGGGGCCAGTCAGAGCTTCTGCATCTGCCTCTTCCGGCAAACTAGAAAGCGCCCGTGATTCACAATAATACACATAGACGTGTTTGCTTTGTAAAGTATCCCAGTAAGCACTTCGTGGTACTGACAGCTACTGCTAGAGGAAAATAGGCTGTCTGGCTCCCCTTCAATTAAATGTGAGAATACACTTATATGCTTTCCCTATGTATGAGTGCATCAGCTGGAAGCACAAGACTCACCCGAGTAACTGCCTTAAAGCTGCACCCCTGAGATACTAGAAGGGGATAAAACCTAGTGCTCAGTCCTGAGACCATCGTCCCCAGTGAAGAACAGATCTCTCCCCGCCCCAGCCCATTCAATTCACCGCTGTCATGTCTCAGGCAAAGCACGTTCATCAAACAGTTCTGAGACCACAGTTCTCTGAAATCTACACAGGTAATGAAGTCCAGTCTGTGACACCTCAGTGCTGGATTTCCAGCAGCAGCACCAGGGGAAAGCTTGCTCATTTGGCTCACCAGCAGCACCATGCAGCTTTGCAGGACCTTGGGAGCCTCCCCACACGAAGTGCCATGCCACACCACTCGACCTTCCCCAGCCTGATGTCAAATCTCATATGCAAACCAAAGCCGTGTCTTTCTGAGCAGTAGTAGCTGAGGAAGTTAACAGCTGCAGCTTTTACATGGAGGCAGCTTGCTTGGTAACAGTCAGAACACAGCCACGGGAAACCTTTGTGCTTCTAGCTTCTTCGAGTTTCCCTTCTGACTGGATCTAGTTGCACAAATTTCTTTAGTTGCTTCTTTTGAGATCATTTCCTTATATCCACAAGCTACACCAGAAGCATACCTGGCAACCATTAGCCCATGCTGACAAGCAAGCCTTACTCCTTCTCTCTGTGCTGCCAGAGCAGTAATTAATATTACCAGGCCAATAATGATCTTAGTCATTCTCAAAAGGTGACCTAGCTTGGAATCTTCCAGCTTCCAGCTGATTTTATTTCAGATGTCTCATCCAAAATCCCACTTGCCACTAGAGGGCACTTCAAACCAAGCTGTCATTCTGTATTAGCACACTATAAATGTGGAAAATTATACCCGGCCTCAAAATAAGTTCCTCTGGCTCCTAGCAGACGTGCACGGCAGTTCTAATATAACTTGTCTAATGTTAGACAAACATGAGCTTTCAAGAAAAGTTTCCTACATTTGGAGAGCCAAGCAGGGTTCAGACCATGTCTTGCAAATCTAAAAGGAGGCTACAGATAGTATAAAACAGCTCACTTTGTTTTACAATGTACACCAAAAAAAAAGGTGTCAAACATTTTTACTCACTATTGCTTAACAGATTCAGTGTTACTACCATAAGCAGTGTTTAATTGCTTTTTACTTCTGAATCAGAGAGATTAAAAATTGTGACTCGGGACTGAAAACAGCTTGGAAATAAGTTTCACTGCAAAGAAAGCTCAGAACTGATAAAATACCACATAGAGCAAAACGAATGCATTCACATTTACACAACTGATACCGTAACTCCTCAAGCTACTCTCTGAAAGCTGCCTTAGCTCCTAACAACTGCAGGTGAACCCATTTTGGCCTTTGTATTTGATGTCATATTTGCCAAGTTCTTTTAAATCCCGGAGTACAAGTGAATGAAAGTCCCGCCCAAGGTGTGTCACAGCCAAAAACTAAGATGACTTTCAAAGTGTGGATGACTGGCTTTCTCTCTGCTTATCTTGTAGAGAACCCACCACATTATCTAATATCTATACATAGACCTGGGAAGCATTCAGTCATTGCTGCTTTCAGTATTACAAATATTGACACGACACCCTTGTAAAAAAAAATGGGGGCAGAAAAGGAAAACACTGAAATTGCAGTGACAATTCTTATAAAATTAATTCAAGAGCCCTTGAACCCATCTAAAGCCAGTTATTTTCAGAGTGAGGTCCCTTACCTTAGTTGATTATACTTGGTTCTCACTGAAGAGCCTGTGCTGGCGAAAATGTCAGTGTAAAATGAAACTCGTATGAGATGTAAGGCTATGTTCTGTGTTTGCACACTTCATTCAGAGAGTCTTGTCCCCTAGAAGGGAAAACAACAAGCTGTTAGATTTTTTTTAAATATGGGGGGGGGAAGGAAGGGTAGTTTATCTATAGAAATATTTTATACATTCTGTAAATCTGCTTTAAATAGGCATGTTTACCAGATCAAGTAGATTTCATTTTACAGGCTCAATCAACGTAAGCCACTTAAAATTCCTATCATTCCAGATTCTTAAAATGTAAATAACTTCTTAAAATCAAATTTGTGTTTTGCCATATGCTCTGTAAACTACTTTTCAGCCTCAGTGAATTCCAAAATTAGACTGGCCATTTTAATTTGCTGGTCTCTCATATCAGCAAGACTGGACTGAAAAAATGAATCATCAACCCTGCAGAAGAATAGTTAATTGAAATTTAAAAACAATTCAAACTTTTCATGGCTTTGTTACTTTGTCCTTTGAAGGAAATCTGCTCATTCAGTTGCCAACACATAACTTGATTGTCACTATGGCAATACTTGTTTTCTAAGATGACCTAGCTCCTGCAGCTATGGGACCTCATGAGGCTCTGGTTTCGTTCTTGTTGTTTTCAAGGCAATTAAAATGTAAGTATGTGTGAAAACTTGAATATATGCATTATGAATGATTGAAAACAGAAAATAAGTTACTAGATATAAACCCTGCTGCTTTTGAAATCCATGATCTTTTGAGGGCTGAGTCTCAATTTGAGAATGCCCTGGGCTGGCAGTATTGACTCCACCCACAATATATTCAGCTACAGAGCAATTTGTCCTGGATCCACATACTGGGGGTATCTGGGATGTGCTTAGACTTTGCAACAGAGTATATCCCTTCAGCATATTTAAATGACGTTTCCATATCAAACATATGTGATTTATGCTTCCTAATACCACTTAGTTACATTCAAGAGTAGATTTATATTCAGATTAGCTTCTACAAAACCTGTTGCCACCTACCTAACTTAACCTCAAACTCAAAAATATATTGATTCTACACTTCTGACATTGCCCTTTTAATTGCTGCCTGATTACAAGTGGGAAACAGTGAGCAATCCCAGGCAAGGAGATAGCAGTCTGCTTATCTGATAAGGTTTCAATAGAGTAGGTAGCTAATTCCAGTTGCAAATGAAGTCATTTGAACCAAAAGAAAAATCAAAATGTAAGGCTCAGCAGATGTGAAATATTTTCAGTACAGTATAAAAACAAAACAAAACAAAACAAAAAAACCACCCCACACCTTTACTTTTGTTTGAAAAAAATGACAGTTTGAAGGTTGCTGAAAAGCAGCAACAAAAAATAAAACACCCAGTTTCAATTTCAACTTTTCTGAAAAGGTCCCCATTGAAAAATATTAACCATCTCTAAAATGTCAACTGCATCTTGGCTCCAAAGCCTATACAAACTTTCTTTCAGCTTCTCTTTTTGCTCCCACTTGTCTGGAGCAGAGAACAGCACTGGGGATCTGTCAGGTCCCACTGCTGCCTTCACCCCTGGAAGGTGTGCAGGTGGAGAAGGCTGAAGGGAAGCAGCTCTTTAGGAAATATTGTACAAAATTCCTGCAGAAAAAAAATCTGGAGGCCTTAAGCCCAAGGGTATATTGGAAGGTTTTTAAAAGTAACAGAAGGCCCTAGAGTCTGAGTCACCAGCCCTGCAGCCCTGAAGCTTTTTTTTTTTTTTTTCCTCAGAGTAATTCTGGAAAAAATATCTTAAGAATCGCCCATGTACTGTTTCCTTGTATTTTGGTGCATTCCATCTCACGAGAGTGAGATCCTGTGATATTTGATGTCAGTCTGGAACACTACAGCTGGTTAAAGAGGTTATTTCACATAGGCAAAGGATTCACATTTCTTCTCCACACAGATGGGATTTGAAGATTGAGTGTTGTTCATTAGAGAGGTCACCATAACATAACCCAGGTTTTATATTCCCATTACAGGTGCCGGGGTTGTGAGTGGAGGCAAGTGCTCTCATGTTAGTGATGAACTTCAGGACTGGAGTGAGCTAAGAGGGGCTGGAGTGGCTGCCTGCCAGTACTAATATGTACACAAAGGGTGTTGCTTCAGCTTCATCACATGCAGCTTTTACCAAAGACACTAAAACAACAGTACTGCGCAGCCCTTCAGAGACTGAGCTAGCCTTTCAGAGATCTTTACAACAGTAAAAGACACTGAGGGCCAACAAAAATATCATTGCACACATTTAAACATTTACAACACATTGATTTCTTGGCCAGAGACCATGAGCCAATTGTTAAGCTGAAGGAAACTGTAGTTTAAGACAAGACCCAAGCCAAACTGTGCTCAGGTTTGTCCAACTCTATGAAATCAGATTAGCAAATAATAAGATTTGGGTCTAAACACTTCCACTGTCTTTATGAAGACAGAATTGAATCAAGGTTTCTGGGCAGTGCCAGGTCCCATGTTGTGTGTGTTATGTCCGTGTCCGTCCCCCACCCCATACTTCTGCTATTACATGCCCAAGGTATTCCCAGTTCTACCCTATGGCCCAAACCAGTGTGACAATAGTCAACCACTGCACCGTTTCAAACCCTAGACAGGGGACTGCAAAAGAATATAATGTTTTTCTACAATACAGAAGTGTGTGCTTCTAAAGAGCTGGGAAATTTTATGTAGACACTTATTTAAAATACCTATTAGCTGCTCTCTCAGCTGCAACTTTGCTCCTTAGAGCAAGAAGGAAGCAATACATTTGGGAACCCTGATGCAGCTCACTTAACTGGTTTATGTTTTGAGCTGTATCTAGAGGCACAGGTTTGCCTAGAAAAACACTCCAGTGAGTGTGATTCCCAAGAAATCTGCAGCACCTGATATATGTTTCCATATAACAGCAGATCATTTCGGTGAAGTTTTACAAAGAAATTCTGAAATTAGCTGCCTTTGAAGGCGCATTTGTGATCTCATTATGACTATTTAAGCTGAACATGCAAATTCCTAAGTCCTTAAATTTTGGAAGGAAATCAGGGAAGAATCAAAATCAATTTATTGATATAAATACTGGAAGTCATAAATGCTTTATGTGATGTTTGACCTCCTGATAAACTATGCTGCTAAATGATTTCTAGTTTCAGAGCAGTGATGGCAGGGTTTGATAAGAGACTGTATCTACACTTAATCCAGGTGTTAAATATTTTATTCACTGTAGACTGAAGTCAGACTTTTGGTAGAATTAGTAGATCAAAAGGGATCAGTCCCACACATGTTTATCTGAGTCCACATCCATCCAAAGGATGCAAAGATTCCTCTGACAGTCACTAGTACTTTTACAATACCCCTATCTTATATACATCAGTGGAATGTAGAAAGATGCTTTATAGTCTCTTGTAAGATTTGTCCCATCCTCTGTCTAGTGTAGGCTCATTGTGCTTCTTGACAACAGTAGAGAGAAGAATGTTAAATTTTTCTTGACAAGGCTGGGGGGCGGGGAGGGGGGGAGGGAGGGGAGAGAATTTAAATAGTAAAAAAAAAAAATACAAAGGAATTTAAAAAAAAATAAACAACCAACCCAAATCAGGAAACAGCATGACAGAACACATAGAAATTAGGAGTTCAACAGTACCAGGCCAGAAGAAAAGGGGCAAGGACCAGTAATCTAGGGTTGCTTTTCTCCTTCAGATTTATGAGATCAGCAGTTTGCATTCCCCGGAAGATCTGAAGTACTCCCTTCAAGTGTAAAAATAGCACTTCCAGAAGGGAATAGTTCAGGAACAAACCAGTCCTACAATTCAGTGGAGCATGGGGTGTGAACTCTTAAATGAGCTGGACCCTGTACTAGTTCTCCTATGCCCACAAATCATTTATAATCTTGCTGTGGAATATAACTCCTATAGACATGCATGTGGCAACCTCCAGTCAGGACTCATTTCTAGACAGAAAATCCCTCACAAGCCAGCACAGGCAGCACTGAGGCCAAACTTCCTCCTTATTCCCAGATTATTTTCAATTCTATCTACTTCAGCATTTTCTGCACATGGATCCTATACCTATTAAACTACTTCAAGGATGCCCTGACCAATCAGTCCTTTAGAGTATGATTCCATTAGGCAATATCCCACAGGAAGACTGACTCTGGAAGTAATTTAAAGGAGAGTTTTCTCCCCTCTTCTTCATATCCTTCCCATATGGACACACTCATTTTGAAAACTAGTGAGAAGTCACTTCTTTTCCCCTCTACTTCCATTCAGGATAAAGCAGACGTGTCAAACTGTAGCAGTCTTTAACATATTCCAGATAATTAAGGATAAAGCCCAAGGCTGGTGAAGAGGAAGCTGAGGCCATTATTTTATTTCTCCTCCCATGCAGGAGCAGCCAGCAGAGATGTTTGCCATAGTAAGAGAAAACAAGAAGAGCTCCACCAGCCCTGTTATGGGTTATGAGTGTCAGCCACATGAACCCAACAGAACAGGAAGGAGCAACTCAGGACACTTCTGCCCAAATGCATGAGCATCGTGGTGCTCCTTGATTTTCTTCACTGGGCTGTAATTGCCACTCATTCTCTGCCTGCTGCTCGCAGATGGGGTACTCCGGAGCCACATGTCAATACAGACCCTCACAGCAAGTTCACGGTGCCATTGACAATTAATTTCTTCACAAGGGGTGTGTCAAATATCTCACACGGAGACGATCTGAATGAAGAGCCATTCACACTACAAATCCTGATTTGGGGACGAAATTAAATTCACATTGACATCTTTGGGACAAGCAAAAATTTAAGTATTCTTTTACACCACGATGCCTGACCACCTTCATACTCCAGATTAAAGTCTTCCTGAAACTCTGCCGGTTTTCTAGTTAAGTTGTTTACAGTTATTGGTTAAGGATGAATATAAGAGTGGGAAAGTGAGAGCAGGCTACTCACAGAGGGGTTTCCCTGTCCCAACTGGGACTGGCACTGTGCCCACGCAGCAGGGACTGCTCCATCCCGCTGGCTTGCCAGCCACACCCGTATCGCTGCCTCGGGAGTCAGAGCTCACAGCCCCACGCTCAGTACTGAAATGATCCAAACCAGGACTTAGTTCGAGATCCATGAACAACAGTTCTATCTGCTGTAGCCAGCTGGCAATCTGAAAACGAGGGGATTTACTCTTACCCAGAGTTAATCCAGCCCTCAAAGCAATCCTGCATCACAGTTATCGGCAGTTACGACTAACTGAGGCTTCTAAAGCACTTTGAAAACCAGCCTTTGTTTTTCGGGCTTTCAGAGTGTTTGTGAAATATCACCCTGGAGTTGGCTGCAGATATCTGACCCTAGGAAGGGCACTTTAGAACATTTACGATGTGTTAATAACACTGTACAGACCTGCCAAACCGTAGATTTTCTGTACCACCCTAGCAGGGAACTCCAAAACAAATGGCAAAGCCCTAGCACTATTTCTTCCATTCAGCGCTTACCCATCTGCCTGCATTTGGTATGAAGAGCCTTATGGAACAAAAAACAATCATCATAAAAAAAGCAAAGGAGAAAGTGCTGCATTACAGCATTTCAAACACATTTTACTTAGCTTCTATTTTTTCCTTTTAAACCTTTCCCGTGACAAGCATCGTACTTCACAGTGTTTCTTCATGCTCAATAGCATCCCTTTTTGAATTACCCAGTTTATACCATACAGCACCTCACGTTTAAAAGGCCCTTGTATCTGCTTTGATAGGGTTTGTTTGGGGTTTTTTTGAAAGAGGCAGAGAAGTTGCATTGACTGCTGTAAGTAACAAGACGACAGACACAGAGTCCTCTAAATTTTTACTTCCATTGCAATCACTATGCCAAACGTTTTCCTCTGTGCTGTAGTAAAACATTTAAAGGTGACCAGTCTTTAAAGTCAATAAATAATCCTGCAGATTAAATTCCTCTATCCCATACCAATTTTACACCAGAAAAAAATCCCATTTGACTTGAATTGTCTGGTGGGCTGAAATAACAAACTCCAGGACAGTCCTAAATCAGAGCTTGGATTTGATGTTAAACAGAGCCAAGGTTTTTAAGGTGTCCGCTATGGGACTCTGAACCATCAGGCACTAACCTAAATTTCAGAGAAGAGAGAACTTTAAATGTACTGGCCAATTACTGAAAATATACAGGCATAAAAAAACACATCTCCATTCTCTATCCCCTTCATATGTGAACAGCCATGGAAAAATGCCTTTTAATTTCCTTCACACTTCTTTTTTGTTGTTGCGTTGACAACACAAACTTTTAACACTTCCCCAGCTTTGCAGAGGTACGTTAAATTGCTTTGCAATTTTGGCAAGAGTACAGCAATTTATTTAGCTAGACATTGGTCACACGTTACCTGAAGGCTGCTTCCCACCAGGACATTCCTTCCGAATGAAATACCGTCTTATGCCTCCCACCCCAAAAAGCAAAGCACAAGTGCAGGGGAGAAACGCTGTCACCTCATAACTGCAGCTGCTGTAAAGCCAAAACCCTCAGCAGGCTGTGGCACAGCCAGCACCTGCATTAACCAGGGCCTGAAGGACATCTTCATGTTACCATCTCTGAAGGGTTTAAACTCCTAGGGAACTATTAGTATCAAATCAATTTATTGGTTTTCCTTTCTCTGATTAGGTACATGGCAGCTGTAGTTTAGTGCAGGTAGAGTTTAGTTTCACTTAAAAATAAACACCTGGACTTCCCTAATGCATTTGGCCATTTGACAAATTCACCTCTTTTTTTCCCTCTTCCCTTTTTGAGTGTACAAACTTGCCTTTAAAAAAAAAAGTTTCCCAAAACTGTACTGGCATTAATCTCTAACACCCAAAAGGCCACAGCTAACTTTCTAAAGAAATAACTCTATAGATATAAAAAGGTATTGTAGAAGTGTTGGATTTTTTTTTCCCCTTGCCTTTTTTCTGAAGAATGAATTACAGCATATTGTTGTCATGTTATTTCAGTGGACTTTGATTCATACTTTCAGAAAACTTATTTATTTTACAGATTTGCTTCTAAGTTTGACCACTGCATTTGAAGAACTGAACAATAACCTGGTTCTGTTTAGAAAAAGGACCAATATATGCTCAGGAACCTGTGTTAATTGTTAACCAAAATTGAATGTGCACACAATAAAACTGTAAATTAAACACAGGAAGATAAATAATCACCAGCAGTTATTGAGATTCAGATATCCATAATCCCTCTGTGCTGGAGGTGACCCACATAAACTCTGTGTAGTTCTGGGAAACTTCAGTCCTCAATGAATTGACAGTGGCGGGGGAACACCACCACACAGGACAAAAAAGCACAACCAACCAAAATCTACAGATAGACAGATTCCACAGCTACAAGACCAGATCTTTTATTGCCTCAAAAGACCAGATATTAAATTAATACAATAATTGTGATCAAAACATTACTAAAACTTTAATAATAATAAGCAGTGGCAACTGCTGCAGCTCAATCATAACTGCATTAAAGAAATGCCACAATCATAACTGATCCTTAACAGGACTTGTACACCTCAAAAGATTCAATTAATCTAATGCTAAAACCCTGCCCATTTTCAAGCTGTCACATTACAAGTTCAGCTTTACTTTCTGATGTTTCAGGTTGACAAAATTACCAGGTCAGTTTAGCACTGAGACATCCCTGAAGCACACACACCCAGAACATGCAGCAACTCGCCTCATCTTTTGTATTTCAGCTTTGCCTGTGACTTGCTAGGTAAAACACAAAACACCTACAAACTCTGACCCACAAAAAAATACCCCCCACTTCTTTTTGAGAGATAATTGCTACCAAGTTCCTTTGAGTCCCAAAGGTGGATTTTATTATTCAGTAGCCTGAAACTAATAATTCTCTAGTCGTTTTAGAATGTTGATCCATAAAGCTTATTATAGCCCATTAAAAGAAAGATGTGTAGCTATTTTGCTCCTGCGCCGGCTACACATGTTAGAAATGTGAAGTAGCATCAGGTTGTACTGGGCTGCTGACACTCTGCTGATGCTCTGCACCTCTGTGCAGGTGTTTCATTTTCATAACTTTTTTTCAGTACATGAAATTGACATTAACTATACCCAAGTACAAATAAAATAAAATTCAGTTAGCGGCTCAACTGAACTGCATATTTCACGTATAAAAGGAAGAATATTCATGTTTGAAATGAAATTTTGTAATACCTATTTGTAAAATCAATTTATTCTCTAATGGGAGTGAAGAATGAGAAAAGTAAAACCACTCTGAAAAATTGTACATTACTCATTATTTCTTTGAAACACACAGGAAAACTGATACTAATAATTAATGATTATTGAATCAAACTTACTTTGTAGCAGATAATGCCTCAAACAAAGACTCGGATGCATTCCAGCATTCATAAAGACTAACTTCTCCTGCGAGAGAGCAGCCTTCTGGGAGCAAGGCAAAAGAAACCTCAGCTCCATTTGCAATACAGATTATCAATTAGATTTCCAGCTCCTGCAAAACTAGATAGCTCAAGTGGTTTCAATTCCCTTTGATTCTAATGGAGCTCATCACCAGCTGAGGGCTTCCCCATAGATATATTTATGTATGGAGACCTACTACTGCAGCAAACCATTTAGGGAATGGTCCTATCTGAGAGGACTGCATCGCTGCAAGTTAGAGGCCTATCAGCTACCAGAGAGATTTCCAGGACTGAATTATGCAGATCAGTTCTTGGTAATGTTTGGTTTACAAATGTCTTGCTTGCTTAAAAATCAGTGTTCTCTTGCCTTGTAAGAGAACTGTTCTATTTCTCCAGAGAACTAGGTAGCAAAAGAAGGCATGGAAAATTTAAGTATTCCATCTCCCCCACTGCCTGCTAAGGATGCATAGCACACACCAAAACAGAGTGCTCTTGGAAAGGTAAAGCTTCCATATGCCTCTGTGAGATTCACTGGTCCAGTTTGATGCATCTAGCCACAACTTGCTAGTTATGCACTTGCCCCAGGCTTCCTACAATATAAAGGAATCCAGAAGTGTTTGGTTTGCTTGATCAAATGGCCCCACTATCCTTTACCCAGAAAGTAACTATTGTTTTCTTAAGTGACTTTGATGAGGCTCAGAACACCCAGAGGGTTATAATAGAGTTTACCTGAAACTCTACAAATAAAACTATATAGAAAAGATGCTTTGTTTTATTTCAGTAAGCAAAAGACATCCAAGGCTGAGTGACCAATTCCACCTACGTGTATCCTAATGTAAACGAAGGAGTGAGGGTATGTGTATGACACGACTAAAAGCTGGCCGTGCTCTGCTCAGATGGAACTGAGAACACAATTTGGCCTACAGCTACAAAGTGTTCAAGTTTAAAAATCTAATGATATCCTCTCAAGCAGTCTGCACTGCACACACAAATGCAGTAACATGCAGATTTGGCAAACAACATGCTACTGGAGCAGGAAATGTCCCAGAGCAGCCTGCAATAACAAATTGTCACTGTTCAGGCTAATAAGAACAAGCACTTAGGAAAGTTGATGCAAAGAACTGGACTGATCTTTACATAGTAGTAGGTGACAGCAGCAGCAGAGACATTTATGAAATTTGGAACAGTACATGGAACAAGGGGACTGCTGCTCTCCTGCTGTTGAGAGTGCCTTAGGCTGTACACAGAAGCACCAGGCTTTAATCTCCTCCACACTGCTCAGAACTGAGACCATGATCAGTATTAGATTAAGAGGCATTTTCATATTTTTTTATGTTCTGGATGGCAGAGAAATACATGCCATCATTTGAAGCCTTAGAAACCAGGTGTGCTGGGGATTTGATACATGTCACCAAGCATTAAAGGATCTCACTAATTTACTAAAAGCTATGCTAGGCAGTTATAAAACAACTTCATAATCATCTTTTTGTGGTGACTGCTCCTTTTTGCTCTTTGATATTGCAGCCCAGATAATACTTGACAGCAGAGTACCTAGTGGGATCATCATTCTGCTACACACCTAGAGTTCATCTGCCTGCTTTTCTCTCACAGCTGGTCACAACCAGTAAACCAGACTTTTAATCCAATTGTTTCTTGCCCATGCCACGTGGCCTGCTCCATTAATTTCACTAAATTTATACAACAGAATAGAAGAGTTGTAAAGAACATCTCTTACCATAGAAGACCTGAAAAGACCATCATTCCTCCAAGCCTGAATGAGAATTAAGTACAAGAATTAGGCTGAAAATGAGGGATGAGAGAAGAGTGTTTTGTTCACAGTTAGACAAGCACAATCAGAATGGCTAGAGGTTCTAAGTGTCGAAATTTTTTACAAGGCTGCTGAAAGGCATTTTTCAGGCAAATGTAGACATATCGTCTACACTTTGAGGGCTCAAAATCTAAACATTAAATATGGATCAACTGTTTACTGTTTTACTGTTGCACTATTCTTTAGGCTTCCGTAGAATAATAAGATCTTTTTAACAACTGTTGTAATTTCCAAAAACCAAGAGCTCATTTCTTCTATTGCCCCCTAACCTGTGCTAGTGAATGCAGGACACTTGGATGCAGATGCAGTACAACAATGCCCTACAACAGTGTGACTGAGGAAGAGCTACAGACTGGAAGCCTCAGAGTGCTCTGTAAGGCTGACCCTGAAAACCAGACTCAAGGGGTCCAGGTAGTGCAGAATGCTTCTCTCAAACCAATACAGCATAGCCTATCTATCCTGTTTACAATTTACTGATTGCTACAACAGAAAATTATCTTGATCTAAAAAGACTGGTGTGGTGAGTTTCTACTAAGTCTGAGAAACTGAGTATCTTTCCAAAGTGCTGTTGATCCCATAAAAATTTCTAGGAACACACACAAAGATGTTCCCAAATGTATGCCAAGAGTTAGTTCACCTTGACACCCTGGTTTTGAGGTAGTTCATCATCTCTCTTGCTCATAAGAGCTCACAGACCTGTAGTATAAGATTTTTCATCACCACAATGTGCTCTTAACGAGTAACTCAAGTAGCTGAAAAACACAACCTACATGGCAGCTATGAACAGCCATCTCTCCTGGATCAGTGATGTGCTATTTGGCACACAGTCAAAGGAAGCAATGAGTTAGCAATGTGGCATTTGGGTAAGGAAAGAGCTTGCAAAACTGAGGGGAAGCATACTTTGCATGTCTAGCAAACTGCTTGGACTCTCAGAGACTTGCTTCGAGCCCTGAAGATAGAACTTGTCCATTATGGCAGATGCACAGACACTTGAATAAATCCCTGTAAAATTACTCCATGGGTTTCTGGAAAGCTGATGGGGGAACTCTGGTCTGGACTTCCAAGTGTCAAAGTTGGAATTTGAAAAAAAACAGTGGAAAAGCTCTAAGCAGAACATTTAGAATCCTGGTCTTTCAAGATTTTATTGTTTAAAAAGCAATTTGCTTGACTGCAAGCTGAGTAGTGTTGCCATTCAATGGATTCTGCCTACAAGTGGGATCTTCCCGAAGGCAGAAGAATAAACTAAAACATCACCATCTCATAATTACAATCTCCCTGATACTCTGCAGCTGTCTTCATTAGAATGTATATTTTACTTTCATTCTACTTCTCTCTGGTTTATTAAAAAAAATAATCATAATCCTCAGTACACATTATCTCCCACATATTTAGACTTTCTCCTTTGCCCTCCAAACACCTTCACGTGATTTCCCAAACATCACAGTACAACTCTGCCCTACAGAATGAGGAGGACCACAAGCCTTTTCCCTTCTCCTTTGAATGAAAACACAGCAGGAAGGATTCCTGGAGTAATGTTTATTCAGCTGTGAAACAGTCTTCCAAAGGAAGTAACAGAATTGCTAACACCCGAGTCATTTTATCACCGTGACCCAGAGCACTGCAGAACTTGTATCCTCCCCAGCAGAGCAGGGCTGATCCTGTACTGTCAGAAACCTCTAATCCTGGGCTTCCTTCTTCAGAGAATGCAAAGTAAACCACTAAACAATAAAAAATGTGCATCGATTCTTCTTGCTAGGTAATAAATACTTTGTTAAGCTTCTGATTTTTCTTCTTATGCAACCGTGTTGCATGGAAATGCGCTCAGCCTGTCTTTCTACCTGCCAGGTGACTGTGCAGAGCTGGCAGGAGATGGATGCTCTGGAGAACATGCACTGAATGATTGAATAATTAAGTAACTGGAATTTAACAGTTTTGGTGTAATCCTCCAGCACACTTTATCTTGAAGTACTTAGTTATAAAGCTAATCTCAGTAAACTATTCTCCCTTTGTCAGGATGTCAGGTACATTTTTACTGTGTTTCCTCATGTCAGTGGCAAGGGTGTGTATCCACAGGCCAGGGAAAGCTTCAGCAGGTCTGGTGCACCTGTTAACTACAGCACTTCTGCTGCATACTAACCCTAAGTCTTTGGCTTGGAGCAAAATCAGAGATAAAAGATGGCAGATAAGGAATCAAATTCAGGTGGCTCCATAATGCCCCTTGCCTAACATTCTCTCATGGTCTCTCCCATCCCATCTATCTGCACATGGATTACAGTAATCCAAAGGACTGAGCACTTCCTGACTGGCCAGGCTGTAAAAGAAGGTCCTGCTTATGTTACTGTATTGTTAGCACTGCAATGAAACACATTTTAGTGACCAAAATATTAAATATTTTTCATTCATATCAAGTTGGTGTCAGTGCAGAAACTTCACATTGTCTATTTTTTTCAATTTGAATCTTCCAAGTATGAAACATCACCCCATTCTGCACTTGCTGAACATATTCAGACTCCAAATGGTTAACCCATCCCCCCCCCAAAAAAAACAAACCAAAAAAAAAAAAAAGGGGAGGGGGGCATTTTTCCTTGTGGGCTTCCTCACTATAGATGAAACTGAAAACAGAAGTGCCAGAATCCCACAATAAAGACTGCTCTTAACTGTATTTTCTTGAACTGACTAGCAGAGACAGGAAGATCAAGAAACCCTGTGAGAGATAATAAAAGACAAGAACCTGAAAACTGAATAGTGATGTGGCCACCAGAAATGCCACTCTCTGAAGCAAAAATATTTGCAAGTGCATCCCTAGAGAATGGGCTGCCAAGCCCTGGCTCAGCAGCTCTGCTCTTTTTTTTTGAGCTAGATTATGCAAGAACCTTCTGTGAGCACATAGCAGGAGAAAAGCAGTAGTGGTTTTTGTCAAGCATTAAATTATTGTGAAAATCTAGGAATTAGCATATTAGATTAGACTATGCGCCCTATCAAGTTCCTCTTTGCAGTCATTAGCTGAGACAGTTCTAGTAGATTGTATTTCCCAGGAGACCATTCTCCCGTAGTCAGCACTTGGATAAGGCAGTAAAGCATCAGAGAAGGACAACCTCCCTCTGTGCTGGAAGACCTCAGAGAAAAGGCACAGAATTGGCCCCTAACTGGTGGGTCTCTGGATCCTTTCAGAGTAATTCAGGGTTAGCTGTAGTCCAAAGATCATTTCTTTTGTGTTTTTAATAAAGCATTAGAAGCCACCCACATTCTGCTGGGTAGTAATGGTTTGTGTTTCATAGCTCTCAAACCATTTCAGCAAAAAACTATTGCAAACCAGGATCCTTCTAAATGTCATATCAGGCCCCAAGTGATATTTTGCATGGTGAGCTAATTAATATTTTAATAAAAAGGAATCATCCAACTAGATGTCTGCCATGAACACACACAACAGTAGCTTCAGCTCAAATGTTTATGCAAGATGAGTACAGCTCATTTTTTTCCCTGTTACCTTTTGAGAGGCAGCAAGGCAGCCTCAGGCAGGCCTCTGTCTCCCTGGGAATGTCACTGGGGAGCTGTACCACTTCAGACTTCTTCAAAATAGGAAAGCATTTCAAAACCAGCCACATACTTTAATTACTGGCAATTAGAAATTCCTGGGTTTGTGTGTTTACAGCTGAAAAATGTTAATGTGTGCCAGTTGTGTCAGAAAGTTTGATTAAGCTCTTTAAACTGAACTTGAAAAACTTAAAACACTCCAAACACTCTATGATCAGAGTATCTTGGGGGGCTTTCCAAAGTGACATGTAGAAGTCAGAACTGCTTTAATAGTCTCCTCACTGTTCCCAATGGACAACAGCTTGCCTGGCTGAGACACACACCCAACAGAATTGGCAGAAGAGATTTCGATCTGGCAGTTTAACAAAGACTAAGCAGCATCTTAATCACATCTAAGATCACTATCTGAATGGCAAACTGGAGTTACAACTGAGGTTCAGATGAATATAGCTGGTGTGCAGAAGGGAGTATGAGCAGCTATGAAGTGAGATAAAGGTGAGGCTGTATGAGTTAGCTTTGTTTGCAGCATGCAGCAGAGCTGTGCTAGTAGTTTTCTTAGAAAATTAAAGACTGACAGAAAGTGCATCAGTAAGAAAGTGATGTTGGGCTAAGTTCACAGGCAACATACAAAGAGAACAAAAGAGAACTTTTTCTGGCCTAACAGAGATGATATTTCCACAGGTATGTAAGGCTGATGATGAATGCTTGCTACAGAGCTCTCTATGTGTCATAAAATATGAGCAAAAAAATAAAGTCAAAGAATTGAAAAGACAAATGACAAGCCCCTGTGCAACATTAATGAATGATGAGGGTAGAAAGGCAGAAGATAACCTTCCATGCATATAATGATGATGTCTTTGACTCGTGTTGCTTCTCTATGCCTGCACGTTTAATAAGATGTGTTAGAATTAAAAATTTAAGAATCAAGCCCATGGGCTCCATAAAATATGAGGAAAGAAGCAACTCTAGCCTAAGTTAAGATCTTAGCATTGTAGATCCTCTTAAAGAATGAGACATGTTGATTTATGCAAATACCCATAAATGAAGCATGGCACTATTCTCATACTGGAAACAAAACAAGTCATACACTCAGTAATCTCATGCCTCATTAAAGGAAGAACTTTGATACTTAGTGAAGAGTTTGTACTCCACAGGAAACTATCCATTATTGTATCAACATTTTGTCAGCTGCTTTATACCTGAGGCTGCTACAGACACCATGTTCACTAGTAGGGTACTATATTTTTTTCTGAATATCACAAATTAGAGAGAAGACACTAAAAGGTCACACACTGCTTGTAACACCGTCCATTGCAAATGAACTGAACACACACTTTAATGAGCAAACCCCCATGGTACAGCCCTTTCAGCATCACAGTACTTCTTAGGGGAGGAATGAAAACACTAAGAATGACAACTTTCTTTTTTGTAGATCTTTAGGAAGTGTTTCCAGTGAAGTAAAACCTACTCTATCCAATCCAACATGGGAGTCACAGCTGTATTTCAAACTTTTCCCAGAATTAATGACAAAACAGGACTAATGACAATTGGACTCTAGGATCTTAAAAGTTATTTTCCAACCTCAACAATTTTGTGATTCTGTGATCCACTGTGCTCCCACCACAGGCACCCTCAAACATATATACACAAAACAGCTTTCCAGTTATAACTATTTAGTGTATTTCTGAAAAGTAAGCCTTAAAAGGGTGATGCCAAAGAACTGGAGGGGTGGCAGTGGGACCCCTCAGCAATGATCTCGAAAGGCAAGGAGACATCAGCTATGCAAGCTGTGCTGGGGCTCCTGGTAAGAGTCAGGATGTGCAGCTTTGTGCTGTTAATCATGGGAGACCCAGAAGATGGAGTCAGATTGGTCTGAGATTGCAAGTCACCGGTTCATAAAAGGGGTAGAGACCTGCCTCATTGTCTGCTTTTTGCCTACTGCACTGAGAATACAACATATTCAGGTCACAGGATCATAAAATTGTGATCTTAGGGGAACAGCTGCACCTCTGCAAAACCCAGTTTAAGAGGTATTAACCAATCTCCTGCAAGGTTACCAACATCCTTCACTCCACACAGCAATAGTGGAGCTGGTAGCTCCCCAATTTACAAAGGCAGAGAAATCACCTCTTACAAGTGAAACAAGCCACAAGAGTAGAGCAGATATTGTATCATCCTGTTGACTAAGTATTTAGTTCTTTCCCAAATATTGCCAGTAAAACTAAACCAAAAGGCATCTGGTTTCATCCCAACAAAGGCAGGTTGGGAAGTGATCCCAGCTATGAACAAGAAGTGGAATGTGAAAACATTTTTTAACAATTTTTTAACCTATCCATAACAATAACAAAGGAAAAAAAACCCACGAACAATGGTTCTGGATGTTTCAATAACAACCCAGCACAACTAGTGTGTGATTGGAATGGCAGTGAGTATTACAGTGAATGCCAAGCACAAACTCTGCCTCTGGAGAGTTTGGCTGGAGGGGTAGAAAGGGGGTGTGCACAACCAGATGATGGAGTGAGGCTGAAATCCTAATGGAGAAACACATTATAAAAAAGGGAACAGAGTAAAGGTATGTCACAGCTTTTAAAAAGAAAGATCCACAATCCATTATGATATATCTCATACCTTGACTTTTTCTTTTTTTTCCTACAAACACTATTAACAATAAGGGCTCAAATATCATCACCAATAATAAAAATCTGATAACTACCATTTACCTGAGAGTGATGCTATTAATGAGCCGGACAAAGCAGAAAACCAGCTCACTTTCCCACAACAGTATTGTCTTTTAATTGCTGGTAATAACAAAAGTTCACTTCCATTAAGTAAGCAGATTTGTCAGACATCTGGGGAGCAGGTCTAGGAGGTGAGTACCATTGTTTTACAGGCATTTCCCTTGCTGTAATGACATTTAAGAAGTTACTTGCAGCATCTAAACTCGAAGTAGGAAATGCATGTAAGTACTGTTGAGAAACAGCTGGACTAAGGAAAGCATCTGGTTTTTATACAAGAGAAAATGTATACCTCAAAGCAATTAAAGGTCTTTAAAATAAGGGACCCTGCCCTATTTCCCACTCAAGGGAATGGCCAACCTTCCAAGGTCTGCAAGAGGAAGAGGCCACCATCAAAACCTTCAGGAGTAAAAAAAAAAATATATTTTTTTTACTATATGTGAAAAGTTCTTGGTCAAAACACAAAGGTTTTTGGTTTTGTGTAAACAACTCATAATACTAAGAGTCTTACATATGCAATTTTCCTTAGGAACTTGAATTATAGTTTACTACATAATGAAGATCTAGACAGTCTAGTTTTCTATATAATGAGAAATATATATATATATATTAGCAGTATATTCTACACAAAAAGGACTGTAAAAAAAAAAAAATCTGTTCTCATAACTCACAATGAGGTGAGAGGAGAGGCAGCACCTTTATCCTGCAGGGGCTGGGAGAGAGATACATCGCTGGGTTGTGTGATAAAAGGTTCTGACCATGCTTCAGGGGAGCATATTGCACAGCTTCTAAATATACATTTCTGTATAGCTCAGAATGAGAAACAGACTTCACAACTAGTATCATATGCCAGTAAGAGGAATGATTTTTCCACATAGCCTTGCCTACTCACACTTTTACTAGAGCAGTGCACTAACACTGGACAAGTTGACTTGGCCAGCCTAAAATGGCTGGTGTAAGAGAAAATCAGAACAAATGCAGTAAAAATTAAATCCAAAGCTTGGCATCATGGAAGAGAAAAAGGCAAAGTTATTACAAAAACTTGGAGAATGTTGAGTAAGAGCTGTACTGAAATTATATTTTAAAAATATTTTTATCCATCTGAATGCCAGAACTTGTCACTTCTGTGTAGTTTAAATGACTGAATAGTTGGGATGAGCAATAATACCATGGCAGACTGAGTCAAGCCAAGATGTGATTCTTAGCTCTGCTACCAATTCATGCAGATAAATCATTCAAAGTCTTTGTGCTTTGACTTTCCCATCTGAGAAAGGAGATATTCAGCTTAGTTCACAGAGGTGTTGAAATGCTGATCATTTTTATGCACACAGCAATGTGAACTCATTGGGAGAAAGGTGCTTTAGATGCATTAAATATTCTCCTTGCTCTTATGCCTGCTTTCCTCTTCGTACAGTTTATGAGTAGTGTTATTCTTTTGACTAAACTTAAGCCCATTAGAACTTGACAGTATGGAATTTACATTCTTTGCAATGATAAATGAATTTAATTTTCTTCAAGCAAATACATTCCAATCCAGCAGTTAAGCATAAGACTAATCTCTTTTGTTTCACATGACTATTGAGTGAAAACGAGCGCTCAAGTCCTTTGTCAAATAGAGGCCACAAAAGTTTTGCAAGAATAAGCAGCAGTTGGCAGTTGAACCCTGTGATTTGGAAAAACCTTCTTTTACATATCTTGAAGAAACTATCAATAATATGGTTGCCACCCCATCAGTTTGAACATGGTATAGTATTTGTACACACAGGCTAAAAATAAAACAAACGAAAGAAAAAGATACACGTTTCCCATCATAGTCTTGTCCTTTCCTCTAGAACTGCACGTAACTACTGCTACATCTCGCTCTGACTTTGGAGGGAAAAACAGCACTAACTGCAAGTCTAAGAAGTCTGAGGTAAGAGACAGATTCTTCATCATCTTTACAGGGACTGGGTTTTCTTTTGCAGTTTTATCAGGTGTGCCATTTCATAAAACCATGAGAATTTAATACACCAGCAATGATCTCTGACCGTTTCTGTTGTCTCCCTGTTTTACACATCAGTAGTCACATTTCTTGACCTGGTGAACTTAAGAGAAATAAATGAAAATTGAAGTTTCTGTGCATACAAGTTAATGCACCTAAGAAGTAGCCTAGCACAGAATAATCTACAGGTCAGTTGTAGAAAGATTTAATTAATGAACAGAATACATGACAAAATTTCTTGAAATGGTGAATGCTAGGAGGCAGAGACAGGTCTTTTCTGTCTGTAGCAGAAAACTGGAAGAGCTAATGTGCAAAAATCTCCAGGGGACATGCAATGCAAAATCCAATAAAGCTTTTAAGGGGAAGGGACACCTGAAGAGTCCTGCTTGCCTCAACCTCAGATATTATTAAGGTAAGCAAAAACTAAATCCTGCCATCAGTAAAAGCACTGGCTCGGTTCTTGTAAAAGTGTAGTTAACATTAACTTACACAAATTGGCACATCAAATGTTGAGTGCTATTATACTCAGAAAGGGGTGGTGGAGAGGAAGGACCAGGTCTTGGAACAAGGGTGTGAAAAAGCTTTGTGTCTTAATTTTCAAGATCTCTGTAGACCAAAATAAATGCTAAATCACTTATTTAATTCCCCAAAGAAGCCTAAATGTCCTACCTCCCGCTTTGGGACAAGAGGAACATAGAAAGATGGGTTTTTAAGGTTACAGGTTTCTCATCTGCAAAATACCTGAGCAAGATTTGTAGACTGAAAGTACAAGCACCAGAGGGGTGGACAAAAGCTCGGTAAAGCAGCATTCAGAACAATATTTTGGTTAACAGATCACATCTCATCTGGGGTGACATGTGGGCTGCCACTCCCAAATCCACTCAGGAGATCAAGCAGGAAAAGATAATTAACTATGACTGTTGAGGCTGCAAAGACTCTCAATGTCAAGAGCTGAAAGCAAGAGGACTTGCTGCATTTAAAGTATGTCCCTTCATGGAACAGCAAGATGATTCCTTCACAGATGGTAATGCTAAAAAAACAAACATATATATATATGTATAAGGATCTCAGTTACAGTGTACATGCACTGCTGCACCACAGAAGGTGGTATGCTCATCATTGTAGACAGGAGTTCCCATTGCTTGTTTCATTATAATCAGAAAACATGTATTGATTTGTTTAGGTCACAATTCCTGATTCAAAACTATTACATCACAGCAGAGAGAGGGGAAAAGAAAATTCAGAAATAAAACTGAATATCCATTTGGATTTCAGAATAAAACCTTAAGCACTTAATTCTTTGTAACAGAGAAAAAAAAAAAGTGTGATCCAGATTTTTCATGAATCAGTAGCAATATTAAATAATATAATCTTAAAACCAGTACAAAACATGTCCAAACAGCCCTAAGAATCAGTGTTCCTGAGAGGAAAACTTTGACATTCTGTATAGCCTATCACATTGTCTCTGAAAGTAGCTTAGACATTTATTTGCCCTGTATTAATAATTATTAAGCATGAGAGAAATTAACAGCTCATAAAAAGCAGAGGAAGAATAATAAAAATATTTAAAGACAAAAAGTTGGAATTCAATCCTTTACAGAAACATTCTCCCTGACCATTGAAATGCTGCCTTTCTTCAGTCATTAACAGCCACCACCGAGTGCTGAAGGATGGGCAGGTGGTGCCACTGGTTGGGATTTCACTCTAAGGGAGGGTCTCCTTTGAACTCAGTACCTCCTGCCTAACCACAGGGGTTGGGAGGCACTCGCCACTGCTCCCCTGGGGGATTCCCTCCGTGCCCTTAGAATTTTCTCCTGTTTGGCATGTTTGAGGTTGTGATTCTGTTCCCGAGATCTCCACGATGACCCAAGTCCATCTTGTTAAAGGAAAAGAAGCCGACCTTGATAGTTTGCTACACAAGAAAGGATGTCACTAAAAAAAGCTGTGAGACTGGTTCACTTCAGAGCCTGCTCATATGGGTCCTGCTACACATGCAGTGCAGGTAACTCTCTGAACAGTCTTGATATAGACACTGAACATACCTCTGCACAGCTCAGCTGGAAAATAATACAAAGCTTTTCTAGTACAATGCCACAAAATACTGCCTAAGCAGGAGAGTCTGCTGTGAGAAGACATCTCAGTTTAACCTTCTGGAAATGACCCAAGCCCAGCCCTAACAAAGGCTGGAGGTGCAGCAACAGCCCAGTGCTATTAAGATTAATATACAAATTATGTCTGCCATCCAAACAGCCTTAAATAATCAAATATTATTAACAGTTTACTGTAGCAAGTTGACAATAAAACCAAGAAAAATCTCCAGATAAAATTCCCCCATGATTGTGCCCAGGAATTCAAGTTCAACAGTTTACAAATTGTAGCTTTAGCAGTTGGTTAAATACTATGTGAAAAGATAGTAAAATAAAATCGACAAATTTCTTGCAACATTACCAACTGAAGGAAACATGTAATGTCCCCTTTCCAGGGAAGTTATTTTAGATTTATAAAATATATTTATATTTTTATGTTTATAACTAAGAAATTGTTGCTACTGTAAAGGTAAATGTGGTAGTTACAGATGGTTGAATGATGTTCAAGATATATCAAACACATTTATCAGCAACTGCTGAAAATCTGTGATTCCTATTTTCCTACTATAGAACTATTTCTATAGCTGGTGTATAAGCCATCTGAATATTTGCCAACTTGCAGTGACTAATTTATTCAAATGCAATTTTTCCATTATTCCCATCTCTCTCAAGGCAATTTTTTTTAAGATCTTGATGTGACTTACTGACCAATTTCCCTTTGCTCTATTAAATTGTAAATTTTGCTTAATTTATTAGCTTTTGTGTATGCAGTATGTAGTTATTCTTGTTGATTGGTTTAATTTATTTGTTCCTGATCGTGAGATCATAGATTCATAGATTCATAGATTCATAGATATTAGGGGTTGGAAGGGACCTAGAAGATCATCTAGTCCAACCCC
>JAOEGS010012836.1:26165-64256 GCA_025447755.1 Corythornis vintsioides | reverse complement strand
ATTAATGAGGTCCCCCCTCAGCCTCCTCTTCTCCAGGCTAAAGAGCCCCAGCTCTCTCAGCCTCTCCTCATAAGGGATGGGCCTCCATACACAGAATGGGAAACTTAACTACCCCAAACAATCAACTAATACCATAGAAAAGAAGACCCATCTCTTAGTAGACCAGACTATAAAACTCCTAATACAACCCACAATCGTAAAATCAAAGCCATAAGCATCCTCTGAATCTTCAGCCTGAGAAGGCAGAGTAACCAGAAAGACTATGAAGTCCACTCAAAAACTTTACGAATCACTGCAGTAACTGCATGGCAACTATAGAAAAAAATAGATAAAAAACATATTTGATAAGAAATTAACATGAATCAAGATATACAGTAAGATTGAGTAAACCAAAATATATATATGAGAAAAGATATATATGGTTATAAGAAAACCATGTCCTCTAGAAGAACAGATTTAATCTACAGCATTATGTTCAGCTACATGTTTGCATAAATGCAATCGTATTTTTGGCAACAAAGCCGAAATAGATATAACTGAGCAGTATGCCAGGCGGAACTTCTCAAAACACATGAACTGCCCTGCACTGAGTGAAATCACTGCCTCAGTTTCCCTTTATGGGAAACAAGAATTCTCCTACTGCCATGGTAAGAGTCCTGGAGTGAATACCTGATCCATACACTGCATTTTAACACACCAGCTCTACAAATAATAGCGTATGTAAGCATCACACAAACACGTGTCCTATTTTTGTCCCTACCAATACAAATTTTTAAAATATATGAGAATTTTACCAGAAAGTAGAGGGTAGCAAGGGGGAATCAGATTACTTCAGGCCCCTTGACTTTACCATTTTTCCAGAGTCTGTAGCAACAGGGACCTTTCTGTTTCAGAAAAAGCCCAATCTGCTCCCTCAATCTGCTGTGATGCAATGGGATTTGCATTCAGCACACAGCACTAGTGGTCAGAGGGAATCACCATCTCCATCAAAGATCATGCACTTTAAATCCTTTGCTAGTTCAACTGCTATATATTTGATTTTATTTAAAGTTCTGTCATGAATTATAAAAGACCAGATCTTGGAAGTCATTAATTAAGGCCCCTTGCTGTCTGAATACTAACACTAATGACAAGGAGATGTAGAGCACCTATCAGCAAGCAGCTGCACAGCAGCAGCAGCAAAGCAGCACAACTATTATTCTGACATGTTCAGGATTGCACTTGCCAATTGTTACAGCAAAGAGCTCTGCCATGAATACCAACAAAACAGTGTGGGGGGAGAGTCAAGCTTTGGCATGGCACTGTTGGGAAGTTGTGCCTCTTCCCAGAATGTGAGAAATGGGCCGCTCAGTGCAGTGTGCCTTGGGACTGCCCTCAGATGTGAGCGCAGAAATCCCGCACTTGGCTGCTATGGGGCTGAGGAGATGATCAAGCAATCACATCGGCTTAGCTCTTGCTCCAATGTGTGATCCCTATTATCAATTAATTGTTCTTGCAGAGAAACTATTTCTCTGAGTATTTTCACGGTTTCACCATATTGCCTTGCACTGTGCTCCATTTATGGCAATCTAGGAATATTTCCCCATGCACATCCTTGGCATTATTAAACTATATCCTTTTCAGTGTAAGCACTACACTTCCCATTTTGCTGGGATCATTTTCACTGAAGACACATTTCAATTAATGACCTTAACAGTTAATAGGTCAGGTCTATGCTACTTACTACAGTCACTCTAAATAGCCATACATCAAACTCTTCTTTATTATATCTACTCTGTCTTAAATTCAGGCCTGACAAACAAGAAATGAGCAACTTCAAACAGAAGTGTTTGAAATTAGTTTCTAAGCAAGTTCACAAAGGCTTTATGATTTCTACTAGCTAGTAGAATGCTCAACAGCAATGAGTAATCAGAACACCCCAAATTCAAGCTACAAGAACCCACCAGATGTCACTTCATCCTACCAAATAGTTAAAACAGGTGAGGATTACACTGGGAAAACATGTAGAGACAAGAGATAAATTTATCAATGGAGTGTTAATTTTAAACCTTCACTAGACTATCTGGAATCTTTAAGAAGGCAGAAGGAAGTTTGTCCTGGTGACAAATATAAATCTGGCCTGGGGTTCTGCCCAGAGTAGTTCAGTGTATTTCCGCTGAAGTAATTCACCCAACAGGAGCTCTGCAATGCCAATTAACACCAGCTGAGGACACAAGCAGGAATTTCTGGTTCAGGCAGAGCAAAACGTACAAATGGAAACGTACAATGGAAAATGTTTTGTCGAGAGTAACAGATTAACTTAAGATTCATTTCTAATTTAGTAGCAAGCTAACAAATTAAACCCATGTGTCAATGGAATTTCACATCCTTAGGACTTAACTTCCCAAAACAGCAGGGATGAGAGAAACAAAAGCAAAAATATAATTGCTACCTTAATGCTGAAAATAGCATCTGTTACCAACTGTTGACCCTTAGTACATTGTCCCACTCTCACCACTGTGCACACACAGAGATTTCCCTCATCTGGTGATCAGACATGGTGCATTATATCACTGGAGTCTGAGCCAGGTGCTGAGCAGGCAAAGAGCATATCCAGATAATGAATGATGTGGATGCTTAAGGCTTACATTCTGTAGGGATCAACCCTTCAACATACATGTCTCAGATGAACTCACTTGCCAGCAATATAAATGAATTCTCACTGAAGTTATTAATCCTTTTAAACTCAAATGGGGACTGCTGGGACTAATCATTGCTTCCTGGAGACAACTTTACTAAAACGGCTAATCTGCTAATATTATTCTTTTCTCTGTTTCCACAGGGGCATGTCTCCATCAGGAAGCTGCAGGAAACACTCACTGTTTGTTATGGACAGAGTGGCTTAGTGTCTTGTCAGTACCAAACACCAGAAAGAATTTAGTCCCTTAGTAAAGTAATACTGTTGTAGAGATGGTCCATCTTCAGCAGGGGTACCAATAAGAAGTAGCATTGAGTAGATAAATGATTCATACACACCTCAGGTTCAGTGGGGCTTCAGTCTGGCACACCACTGGTAGATTTGCTACTCTCCTTTAGTGACCTACGAGTCAGACATGTTGCAAAACACAACAAAATCTCTCCTTCAGCTTAGTCCAGTCCCATAGTTTCTTTCATTAGATCTTTGGTTTCCTGGTATTTGCAAATTTTTCTTACTCAGAATGAAAGAAAGCACTAGAATGATGATCCAGAAGTGGTTATGGAACAGGATCTGTGCAAAGGAGACTGAGTCACAAGGCAACCCTGGAAAACTGTGGAGGAAAAAAAAAGGCCAGGCTGAACTGGACCTGGCATAGTCACATGGGCAGCCTTCCTGAAGCCCAGGAAAACTTCTCCTTCACCTGAGCTTCATGTTTTCCAGTCCCATAGCAGTTCTGAATGAAACACTCCAAGAACACCACATTAGATCTGACAATTTTAACTGGTTATTTCTTTTTCAGGAATCTTGTTAACATCAATGCAAGTCCATCTACATTCATCAAACTTTTGTTCTGTTTCCTAAATGCAAAGCTATAAACTAAGAGCACAGACCCTGGAACTAACAAATACTGCAATGTTTACTAAGTGCACCCAGTTAATAGCCAGCTCACTCTGTAATCAGAGGATCAGCTGCTTTCTCGAGATCTTAATTCGGCTGATGATTTTTTATTTCTTCAGCCTACCAACAGGTTTCAGATTAAAACATGAAACCCCACTAAGAATAAACCCATCATTCTCCTGTGGTCTGTGCTCACTGACACTGCCTAATGTATTCCCCTGGAACCACCAGGAGATCATCAGCTTTTGATAAGATTTTGGAGTAAGTGACAGTAGGAATTGCTACAGTGCATTTCTGGAGGGATGACTACTGTGTCAGCAAATTACCCGGGACAGCATCTGAAGTCTAATCCTGAACTGCTGAGTGCTCCTGAATAATTTAAAAAATAATTTTCTGAAACAGAAAAATGCTTTGATAAAAACAGCATGTGAATATACAGAGTCATGCATCTCTTATCACAGTCAGACTTACTGAGATAGGTAGCTTATGGCTCACAAGACATCTTGATTCCCTTTTTTACAGTTATTACTGAAGTGTGTCCTCAAAAGAGGCATTTGCCACCTCAGACTGTGTGGTTTCTGCCATACAGTTCCTATTAATGCATGAAAGCAGGCATTTAAAAAGCAAATCTGTCATCTTACTGAAAGAAGATGGCTTAAAGTCTTCAATATCGAGTGGTTCTAACCTGAAACACACACAGTGACTACAGAGGAGATTTTTAAGATTCAGGAGACGTAAACTAATGCATATATCAAATAGATACCTAATATAGACCTTATATGCAACAATGAAATTACTTTTTTTCCCACAAGTAGATGAAAGTTGTAGTTGGAACTGCTCATTTTCTGTAGCTAATCCAGAGGTTGCACCTATGGACATAGACAAGATACTTCGTAGAGAGAATATTATGGTAAGAAAAGGAGATCTAGGTTACTGTTTCAGCTCTTCCATGAAGGGTGTAGGTGGCCCCTATGTTATCTTCTGTGGGGTTTTTATTCCTCTTTGTTTTCTATTGCTTCTTCCCTTAATTTTTAACTGCCAGAAAACTATTCAGAAGTCACTTATTAATATTAGAATCTATTCATAGTATGGAATATCAAATGTTTATGTACTAAACTTTAATAACAGTTAAACTGTCAATCTGTCTGTCAAAACACATCAGTTCAAATGTTTCAGAGTCTGTCTCCCTGATTTTAAACTCATCTAGTCTGACAAAAAGCATTCTACAACTACACCATGCTTAAAAAGCAGCACCTTTAAAGCACAGTTTAAAGTGAAATATAAGGATGTCAGAAACACTTTACCCCAAATTTAATTGCAGTAAGATAGCACTTCTACTCTTAAAAAGAAATGTCACCACTGTTTATTTTTGTGGAAGAGGACACCTCAGCAAGGATCTCAAACTGCTACTTCTGTGCTAATAGAAGAGAGTATCTCCCACTTCATAGTCAGAAACTCAATGTATTGGTCCACTCAGTATCCATTATGCTTCCTAAATGAACATCACTTAACTGTTCACTAGCTGAGGTAGTACCAGCAAAGCAGTTTACTAGCAAAACTGTGATCAAAGGCCAGCAACAATGAATCGCTGCAGCTCTCTAGTGTATCTGTTGCCTTGATTTTTTATGAGAAAATGGATATAGAAAGTTGACCTCAACCTACTCGCACAACCAGCAAAGAAACAAAACACAGTGACATTTTCAAACTGCACAGACCTCACAGTACATTCAAAAGTTTCCTCATCCCTTTCTGATTCAATATTCATTAGGACACACTGAGAACTGAGCATTCATTAGATTTCAATTTGGTTTTTGAGTGCAACAGGAATGTGCCAGGGCACATTTGGCTTTAAATGGCCTCACTGTTATACCTTTCTTAATGAAAACTACTAAGCCATCATAAATTACATTAAAATTCTTATGACAATGATGTGGTTCTTGTGCAGCAGCCCTTGACCTAATGCAGAGATAACTGCAGAATCTTGTGACATAACACATGGTATTTTAACTTATTTAATTAAGGAGAAGCCAAGAGTAACTTGGCACATCTCGTGAAGGCCTTCTTAGCCTTTGTTCTCTTATAGTTTCACATGGCCAGACACAAATATAAGCTGTCATCACAAAGTAGGGGAGTCATTCCCCACAACGAAGGGCAGGGCCATAGAAAAACTGTATCACATTTTCACAACTTCCACTTATTAAAGCAACTCTTAGAAATGATGCTGGGTATTTCTGATGGGGAAAAGAAGATGTATTTCAAAGCTGAACTAGTAGGGGAAAGTTGTTCACTGTTCACTCACTCAAGCATTGTTGGAATCATGCATTAAAGGATGAGAGGGCATAAAGACAAAGCTACTTGCTTACAAAAAGCTCCAGTCAAGTACAAAGTTCCCGTAGCTGCTCTTTCTGGAGCATTAAGTGCTGCTTGCCATGGCTGATTCACCCAGCTGCTCTGTTGGGCTGTCAATGGAACTGTCTGGGCTGCTGCTAATGCTTTCTCTCTGAACGCCTCTGCCCATCCTTTGAAATCCTTGCCTCTGTGTAAGACTGTTCAGTTCACAGATGATAGGGTGCAGTCAGCAAAGTAGCTCAATATTAGCAGAAATCAATGAATTATCAATATTAACTGTTTACAAACAGATCTCAAACTGTTATGAATAAATACCAAGCAACAAAGTATTTCCTTTTCTTAATAGCCCTGTTTGGTAACAAGAGTCATATCTGAAAAGCTTTCATTTAACATTCAGGGGAAAGCCATGACAGCCTTTATTCTAACATACAGCTCCCAGGAACCGTGATAGCTGGACTCTTGTTTAATAGGAACTGGAGGCACTTGGCTGGCCAGAACACAGTTTGCATTCATGCAGAATTACCAGTCTCCTGTCTTAACAAGGTATGAGCCAAACCCCTAGATTAGGAATATTAATATATAACAAAAATTAGGCTTGTAATAAGATCTCATAGTTGGCAGAATAATGAATGACACAATAAAAAGATTGTCTGTGACAATGTCCATATTTACACCAAAATTTCTGACTAAGGCAGCTGCACCAGAGGACCAAAACCCCAGTATAAGCAAACCTGGAACACTGTACAGTTCTGCTGATGTCAACTGATGAGGACAATTTCTGTTGCTGAATCTGCCTGATGATCTCTTCCCCATCAGACTAAGGTGATACTCTGTGCCTGTTGGTGGCAAAGCCTCAAGCTGGTTCTAAACCCAAATAAGCCACAAGAATCTTATTGAGAGCCCTGCAAATTCTGCACGGAGGAGGGAGGGAGGGAGAGACGCTCCCACCAAGCGCGGGTGAGCCCTGTGCACACAGACCTACAGTTTGTGTAGCCTGAGCAGGAGAGGGACAAGAAGCCTCACTCGTCTGTGCTGGCACATGCAGGGTCTGCCTCAAAATCTGTAATAAAAATGTTTACTGTGAGGCACTGTGTAGGAGTGCAACCACATATGACTAAAACAGATTATTATGTCTGCAGGAAAAAAAAAAAAAAGGTTAAAAATTATAAAAATACTTAGCCAGGAAAATAATATTTGGGATTTATTATTTTTTCTCGTTAAAATATATGTAGGACATTTTAACTTCGTTATTAAGTCAGATTTTGTTTTTTATGCTCTCTGGCATAACTAAATGCTTTCATATATGCAAATGAGGATAAAATATGGCCTCTTTCAACAGTAATAAGTATCTGCCTGTTGCTACCTTAAAATCACAGCAATCACATCTGGTAACTGCCCTTTTCTCATGTTTCCACTAGTTTTCAGACTTCCTCTTGTGGTAGCTTGAGACTGCGCATCTGGATGTTTTAAACATACAAAGGAATTGCTAGAGCGAGCAGAAGAGAAAACGGTGCCGAGAGTCAAGATGTGCAGATAAGCAACTGGTGCACTGTGCAGCTAAAGTAACAGGCAGGCAGGAAGGGAAAAGCTTTTTCAAAGAGAAGAACTCAAGTTTAGGCAGAATGAAGACTCACATTGTCTGTGGCTTTGTTTTTAAAGTACTATTAATCCAAGTGTATCTTTTTAACAAAACTTTAGCTGCACCGTCACCAATCATTAAGTTTCCTGGGGACAGCACTCCCAAAACAGACAAAGAACTAGCAGTGGTAAGTGTTGGTTTCATCTTTGCTTCAGATTTGTCTTGTTGTTTCATAAGCAGATGTTTCTTTCTTGTTTCAGCTAAGGCTGAAGAATGACTGTAGCGTTCTCTCCCCAGAGTCTCTGGCAGTGCTAGCTAGCAAGCAAAGGTATCAGCTTTCAGAAGTTAAAACGAGAGCCAAGTAATGTTTCCTCTCTTAAAAATTTTCAAAGCCGACAAAGAAAGGGCTTGGGTTTGTTGTGGGGTTTTTTTCTGCTTGGTTTTATCGTGTTTTGGTTTTTTTTTTCTTAAGCCTGAAACATACAAAAAAGTATGTAGTCATTGTGACTATAATCAAAAGACTGCAATGGTAAGAGGGGAGAAGGGTAAACAAGAGACTTTTTTACTTCACTCGAGTAGGCATGAGGGCTGTTGGGACTCGCTGCATGTAGCACAGCTATCTGAAGTTTGCTTTCCAGGTTGTTTACCATGCACTGCATAAACACAACTTTAAGGGACAATTACAATTGAAAGCTAGCTTAAATTTCAGAAGCCATTGTGACTATTTTTGACTTTGAAACAAACCCCAGACTCAGTGGTTTAAGGAATTATTTCTTTCAGAATTCAAATTGGAACAAAAAAAAAAAAAAAAAAGTTTGGATTTCTGTGACATTACAAATTACTGCTATAACCCTACAGTATTTTATTTTAGCCCTATGGACCTTCATAAAAATGACATTACAGGAAAGTCCATTTAAGAGGAGATTGAGATGGATTATCCTTATTTCAGCATTTAAATTATAGACATTTCTTCAGCAGTAAATCTATTTTAAGGAAGATTGAGATAAATTATTCTTATTTTAGGACACAGAGGTTTGAAAGTTTGTCACATTTCTTTAGGAGTTGGTGTGCATCTTGGGAAAGTTTGTCAGGTTAAAGGGAGGGTGGAGAGAGAATTTCCAGATGGGAGCTGTGGCGGAAATCTTAGGAAAAACAGACAAACTGACCCAAAAAGGGCACTCCTCAGACTTGAACAGAACAAATTCATCCAAGGCTCTGCCTTAGCAGAACAGCAGCCAGAGGATGGGGGCAGCACATGTGGAAGAGTGAGGTCCCACATATCTATGGGTAATTTAACTACTCTTAGATAAGTAGTTAAAATATTTTCTTAGAGACAGTCAAGCTTTTATTCAATAACAGCAGTCCACAAATCCCCCATCTCGGTTTCTTTCAAACAACCTATTTATTATGTGTACTCAGAGGAAAATTACAAGTTGGTTTAACACTGCAGTTCTGCTTTGTCTTTCTTGTAGTATTCTTGGGTAATGCTCACTGGCTGCCTTCCCCTCACACCCTCCATCAGAACAGCCCCAACACTCCACATCAGAACACAAATTGCTATGTTGCAGCTGGGCCCTGTTTCATTAATGGGCTGGATCAAAATTCCAGATCACCACAGCTCCCTGCTGACTCTGGAGAAACTGAATTTTGCAGCCTAGGCCAAGATGTGGTTTACACAGACACTACATTTTCTAAAAGATTCTCTTCTCTCAGAACAGATGGTTATGTTCATTTCTCATCTTCAGTAAAATCTCCATTTTAGGAAAAAAATGAGAGGGGGTAGCTTTTTATTCAGAATCCTAGCAAGTAAAATTCTGTACCACACCTCATTTTAGATTTTTTGTGTATCTTATTCTAAAAACTAAAATGGCAAGAGCAGCATATTGACACTTGTAGTCTATACAGTACCTCTCTGGGTGATGCAAACAGAAGCATAAGAAAAAATCTATACAAGTACATTAAAATGAAAACTGGGATAAGAGCACTTCTTACAAAGTGGCCTGTTAGATTAAGTTCTTAATGCATTTCACATAACTTACACCAGGGCACATCAACTATGAGCAGACAGAAGCTTTGAGGTAGCAAAGGTAAAAACCATTCTGTGTCCATTATTTGCCAGTGACACCGTATCCACTGGGGAAATAACCACACAAAAAGTTACTTTTAAAAAAATATATGAAAAAATTAAGCATAGTCTGCAATTAATCAGAAAGTGGATGGAAGACCTTCTGCAGGAAATGGTGCAACATCTTGATTAAAATCCTTTTTTCTGAGTAAGCTCTGAACCATTTCCTATGCAGGGTAGCTGAGGTATGCCTGGACTTAATGAGGAGGTGGTGAAATCCAGGCCTGAGCTACTGCAGTCATCAAATATCCTATGCTACATTTTGCTGATGTAGTTGTCTTACCCCAAGCCTCCCGGTGAACTTCAGTCAATTAATTAGACATCAAGTAAGTCTTTCCTAAGGAACACTTCCCAGCACAAGAACAAATGTGCAGTCATTTTGTCATGCTTTCTGTAATTTTTGGTTAGAAATCATTCTCTCTGATGGTTCTGATACATTTTTGGCAAATACACCTTTACCTTACTCAGGTTTTTCCTACCCTGGGTTTGTAGTGAGTATTTTGGATACAATACCCAAAGGATTCTTCTTCCTGTGCTACAGAGTGTGTTATGGGAAAGATCAGTATGGTGGAACCTTCCTGTCTGACAGCATCACTGGCAAGGGCACCTCTCAGCTCTGCACCATGTTTGGGTGGCCCACCCACCAGTTTGAGAACATCTGCTTTTTGACATGGTTGTATCTTTTCTTTCAGAGCTAGACAGAAAACACTGCAAACTCAAATTTGAGTGTGGAGTTCCTGAAATCTCTGTGCAAAAGAACCCTAAGTTCACATTTACAGGATAACACTACAACTCCAGATAGTTTGGTCAAGCTGCTTAGAACCAGTGAATGAAAATAATTAGATATTAAGAAACTATTATCAATATAAAAGTACACAAATTAACATCATCTTAACCCATTTATATACTCCTCAATAAGGACATAAATCCAACAGTCTAAAGCAGTAGCTGATGTCACAGTGTTATAAAGGACATCTGTGCAACAGTCTAAGCAATGGCAACAGCTTGAAATACAGGTTTTCTCAAATTTAGTCTGGATCCAAACACCAAATGCAGCTCCTCCAGCTAGCCACCACTTTGTTGTGTAGCCATGTTTGGTAGTCTTTAGTTAGGAATAGAATAGATAAAGGATTTTGAGCAGCTGATGCAGGTAGAAATTCTTGCCCCGAGTTTTCATGTGAATGACTGTATTTTTTACAGAGGTTTCACCAGGTGCTAAAGACTGCCAGGCATTCTCTCAAGGCTGGTCCCTACTCCAAGAAAATCACAGTTATTCTGTCACTCAACACTGAACTTCAGGGAAAAAATACTAAATACTGAATTGTTTGCATGGTCTCACTTGAGCATGGCACAGAAAGTGAGGACAATGTATGGATAATCAGGACTACAGCCATTTATCTACAATTTAGTTTAACAGAAATATGAAACTTCTCAACACACTCTGTTTGGGGTTGTTTGGTTTTAATCTGCATTACATGCCACACTGATCAAAATGGAAAGCAGAGAAGACTTGGGTAGGTATTATTTTAGATAAGAAAATAAGGGGATTTGTGCTGCCTTTTGGATCCTTTATGACCATAGTTTTATGAACTGCCACCATGGTTTTATCAGGAAGATCAGTCTGTTCATAATATGCTGGAGTGTTCAAGGGAGTTTTAAGTATGCAGATACTGATTGACTGCAGTCTGGGACATCACCAAAGACCCTCTTCCTCAGGTGTCTGCAATGCTAGACTCAAAAGCAAACACACGTTTGTATAAACAACGTGGGCTCTTTTCAATTCATGTTGTCTCATTTGCAAGGTTGCTTTGATGCCTTGACAAGTTTCTCAATAATCCAGAGTCTTCAAAGAAAAAACTTACACAAAACCAACCTGTGAGCAGTTTCATACATCATGAAGAAACCAAATAATATAAACCCATTTCTTACTTTGTACTTCTACCAATAAAGCAATTATTTAAGTAAAAGGTGATAGCTAATAGTGGAAATGATTGCTTAATTAGCAATATTGTGTGATCGAGTATGGTCGGTGTCAATTAAGGAGATTCTGCTGGTCTCAGTTACTAATAATAGTAATTTTGAAAAGAAAACTCACAAATTACACTTGAAAAGCTAACATGGAATGACAGTTATTTACTTGTAATGATTAACCATTTCTATTATGAATTTTAAAGTCTGTTTTGTGCCTTTTTTTTTTCCAAGCAATATCTGAATAAATACTATGGGTGCCCAAAAGACAATTGCAATTTATTTGTCCTGAAAGATACTTTGAAGAAAATGCAGAAATTTTTTGGGCTGCCTGAAACTGGAGATTTGGATCAAAATACTATTGAGACAATGAAGAAACCCCGCTGTGGTAACCCAGATGTAGCCAATTACAACTTCTTTCCAAGAAAGCCAAAATGGGAAAAGAATCACATAACATACAGGTACTGCTTAACGACTTTGGGTTTGCTCACACAGCCATAATGCTTTTAAGAGACAGTCAAGTAAGACACTTAGAAGTAGAGTAGCTGCTTAAAGGGCTAGACAGGATTTCTTTAATTAGTATTTTTGTATGCTTGGGAAACTACCAGATACTTTAGCAAACACCTCTGAAATTTCAAATTGTTAAGATTCGGGTATAATAATCTAAAGATCAACTTTATGGTTCTGGTTAAGGCCAAGCAGATTTTGTGTTAATTCTTACCTCTGCTACAAGCATCCTAAGGGACATGAAGCAGGAGTATCTCACCTGCCCATCTGCTCAGCAGTGACCACAGTACTTACTGAATGTAGAGGCCACATAGGAGGACAAACTGCTCTGCATTCAGCAGTCATAAAAATGAAGGTCATCAAATAAATTTTAAAATAAAACAATTATATTTCATATAGAGACATGATGCAAACCTACTGCAATAGGTTTGGCAAGTGTTATTTTCTTACTCTGAATGAGAACAAACAGCAGATTTGTCTCAGCTGCTTGACTTGGTCTGCTGCTTCCTCACAAGTTATGTCTCAAAGCAACCCCCATGCTGTGACTAGCCTAATAAACACTGGAAAAACCTGTTGCAGCTCTTTGCAAGCCCTGATTGCCAATGTACTTCCTCAGATCCTTCCTCACTCTTCTCCAGCACAAAGTAGTCTCCCTCACTATGCAAAGCCCAAGCATCAAATAATTAGAAACTTGCCTTTATATGGAGGTTAGCTGGTTATAAGGTCCAATTAATTATGAAGAGGTCCAATTAAGATACATGAAGAAGAAAGCAGCATACTTAAGAGTAGCTAACTACAGAGATAAGGGAGAAGGGCTGCATTTCTGTTATTTTTAGAAAGCAAAACAGTCCACAGTTGAAACTTTCAGAACATTAGTGAGCTCTTTTTTTGGCAAATAGACCTTCTGTATCAAGATGTGCTTGTATGTTCACCTCCGGAGTGACAGTGTGACCTGCCACCCCCTTGGTGCTGATGCCCACCCCTGACTGTTTTGTGCAAGGCCCACTGCCCCACGGGCTTCACAGCCTCTGGCTCTAGCATCTTCTTCACACTGCTGTGACAACTCCAAAGGAAAACCAACAGCAAGCAGCACATCTAAACACATCTCTGAATGAAAGTGATTAGATCGTGTGTGCAGCAGTGTTACCACTTAACTGATTTCTCTACTGAGCATTTGATCAGTAAATAACAAATACTTGAGGGGGTGGGGGGGGGCATGGTTTATTTGTTATTTAACTCTTCCTTTTGCCTCTAAGGATTATAGGCTATACCCCAGATTTGGATCCTGAGACAGTAGACGATGCCTTTGCTCGAGCCTTTCAAGTCTGGAGTGATGTCACACCACTGAGGTTTAACCGAATAAACGATGGAGAAGCAGACATTATGATTAATTTTGGCCGATGGGGTATATTTTTCTATTTTTACATATGTTTTGGTTGTGTTCCTTTCATTCATCTTTAGCATTGACAGATCTACCCTCAGGTAGTAACCATGAGCCTTTCTGCCAAACCTTGTCTTAGTTAGCACTTGGCTTATACAGTCCAAGATCTAATTTCACTAAGACTTTTTCTTTCTTACATGTGAGAGAGACAAAGAAGTATTTATACAATATCCTTATACTATATTTAATCTTTCCAAAAAAAAGAAATGCTAGAGGCAACATTTTCTTTTTAAATTTACAAGTCAGAAATAGAATCGGGAAATATTGGTAGAGATCCTCAGATGATGTGAGCTGGCTGCCTGCCCTGGAACAGAATGGAATGCCATCAGACAGTTTATTTATAGCTCCATCATCAGTTTTCTAGTGATAGTGGTGGAGGTCCTAACATACTGGAATTTAAAAATGGATTTGTGGCTTTCAGTTTTGACTCCAGAGCTGGTCTCTATTCTTTATCAGATGACTGCAGGCTTTCAATGCATTCTTTGGTCTTGAGTAGTATAAAAATATGGATCCTAAGCTGCATTATAGTTTGGATCCAGCTGATGATAGGTGACCATTACTTTTTGCTGTACATGCCTTCTCAATTAATTTTGGTTTTCCCTAAAATAATTTTTAAAGCTTTTCACTGTAAACCTGGGACATTTCAACTTCTTACCAACAGTCACAGAATTTTTAATACTAATGAAGATACTTGGGCAGCAAGTCACTCGGGAGGTAGACTTTGGAAGTGAACAGTTCAAAGAATAACTGAGCTCTTTGTAAAAGCCTCCAATTCAAGCTAGTTTTCTTTGCTTTAGGTACTGATGACATGACCTCAAAAGCTTCAGAGGTTCTGTACCAAACTCAAAACTTCAGATCCTCATCCAGGCTGGCTTGGTTCACAAAAAAAAAAAAAAAAAAAAGTCTCTTACAAAAGCAGAAGTGTTTCTACAGGGTTTAGTAACTGCTGGTTATAGTCAGCTCAGAAACAGTAGGAGAAGAACCACTTCCACATTCATTCATTCATTCATTCTTATCACTTAACTGCATGTCAGATTCACAGGAGCTGGGACAACCACAAGGTTTTTCACTTTTCAGTTTTCTCTCAAGCAAATGATTTACTTTGAACTAAATGGGAGTAAAACATCTATCACATGGCAAAAACTTCTATATAACTGATACACTATCTACTGAAATGAATGAACTGAGCTGGTATTAAGAGGCTGACACTGGCATGAAACCAGTGTAACAGAGAATCAGGCCCATGTATTTAGGGCTTCTCCTAAATGTAAAGACATCAGACCAAAAGGCCTGAAATGATGCAACAGGAGATGCTGGCAGCCAGCTTTGATGCACAGGTCAGTGTGGTGGGAAAGCTATGAATACCAGGGCTATGCCCTTGCCAGCCTGCCTTACCCACATGCAGTGTACTTCCAGGAAAAGCCTACAGTGTCATAACAGGAGAGCTACTTAACCTGCTGTTGCCCTGTGAGCTGCCTGCATCTGAGTGGTTGATGTGCAGGAGGAACAGGCTCATTCACAAGATGCAGAGCACTGAATAAGAGGCTGGCTTTCCAGAAGTACACTACTGAGACACTCAGCTGATTTGCTTTTCTGCTTAAAGTAACCAGTATCCTGCACAAAGAGCACAGCAGTCTGAGGTGCAGCAGGAAAAAGTAGTCTGCTAAATCAGCCTTTACTTTTCAATCTCTGTACTGAAAACTGATGCAAGTTATCTGAAAATGCCTCAACTGCACTGGATCTTACAGCTCCATAGCAGCCTCCATTGATAAACAGCAGTGTTACATGCAGTCTGTGTACAATATTCCACTGTTCTTCGCTGTCTTTGATTCCTTTCCACAACACTTACAAGAGATAAAATAACATGCTGTGACAACTGCAGCACTGACACTTCATGTTCTTTCAAGAACTGGCAGCTTCTCTTCTGGGTCAGTCTGCCAACACAACCCATCCCAGTAAACTCACTCTAGAGTATTTTGCCGCTGTCTTGGCCAGGGAAACACACATGATAATCATCATTCACACCTAGACTCTGAGAGAGCTGATGTCACCAGAAACGGCTCTTTTTTGTCTGCTTCCCCCTGCAGAGCATGGCGATGGCTACCCATTTGATGGCAAAGATGGTCTCCTGGCTCACGCCTTTGCTCCAGGGCCAGGAATTGGAGGAGACTCCCATTTTGATGATGATGAACTGTGGACTCTTGGAGAAGGGCAAGGTACCAGACTTTTTAATGTTTCAGAACATATGGCCTGCTGGCTGCTATGTTTAATGCTGTTTCAGGCACTGCTCTATGAATGTTTTCATTGACAAGTCAATCAATGTTAGGAGGTTAAAGTGAATGTACACCATTTAAATTGGTCTCTACAAAATGTAATTCCTAAATAAATGATACCTAGAAATTCCCTTTCTATTCCTCTGCTGTTGTCCCTTCAAAAACTGAATAATGGACCTGATGCTGCACAACCCTGATGAATTGCAGGACAGGTACAAAGACATGACTATGATTTTGAACGCTTCCATTCTTAGGTGCTCAAACTACAATATCTCTTAAGGTCATTTTTAAGAGGCAGACTGGGCAGTACTTTTCTGCTGATGTACCCTTTTTAAGAGGACTTAAACTGTGGCTCCAGTTGTTAAACATGGAAGCATCCACTGGAAGTTTTTACATACTCATTTTGTCAAAACCAAATGGAAAATAAATCCCTTGTGCTGATGACTGAATCAAAATTGATACCCAACAGTGGATTAAGAATGTCTCCAAGAATGGAGATGCCTTACCCTAAAGGGTATGGTAGCTTGCCGTACCTTTTAGAACAAAACAACTGAAGTCCATATAGTATTACCTGAACTAGACAAACACCACCAAGTATTAGTAGCTTGGAACCTCTTTTTTTCTGCTTGAACTTCACCACAATTATATAGTACTACTATACTACAACTGTAAAATAATTTATAAACTTAGAATAATGCAAACTCATGTTTGCCTGTCATTTCAAATTCTAGTTTTCTCTGCTGTCCTGCTATTCACAAAATAACTGAACTTTAATACCAAAATAGTCAACTTCCTTCTGTTTGGCTTTTTTTTTAACTTTAGTAGAAGCTGAAGTTAAATCTGTAGATGCACTAAGTGGACCGGATCCCTTCCTCAGACTAACAACAAACTAACAGAAAACTTTTTTCTTCCATGTTACTGGAAACACTTTACAAGCATCTAGTTAATTACTGCCATTAAAATAAACGCTGTGGATAAGTGAGTTACCTAAACATTAACATCTGTTACAGCACCACTACTGTAGCCTTAAGGCTACATGTGACAAACTGAAATAAACCCCAGGATCTGGGTGTGACTGCATTACCAGCCTACCCCACAGTGTTGTAGCAGATCTCATTCAGGTCCAATTGGAAATACTGAAATGGTTCATGAGGCACCAGGCATGTTCAGCTCATGCTCAACTGCTGCTTGGAACCTTTCAAACTATACTGAACATTTTTAGACCATATTACAAAAGAAGCTAAATTACTAAGTGTATTAACAGCATGCTTAGAAGTTTGCCTTACCATAGTAACAACATATATATTTTTCTGGGCTGATTTTAAGGACTGTTCATTCTAACACTTCAGCATGAGTAACATCCATGTAATTCTTTCAAAATTACCAGTTATTATTTCAGCTCTGATCATCTTGCCAATAGAGAGACCAGCCACATATTGAATTTCAAAGTGGAAATTCAGACTGCATTTCTACACCAGTATCCTCCAGGAAAGAAAACGTCCAAAACTGCTAGATCAGTTGGAGGCTCAATTCACCACTGCATTTGTTCCCTTTACAGTGGTTAGAGTGAAGTATGGAAATGCAGATGGTGAATACTGCAAATTTCCCTTCTGGTTCAATGGCAAGGAATACAACAGTTGCACAGATGCAGGACGCAGCGATGGATTTCTGTGGTGTTCCACAACCAAGGACTTTGACGCAGATGGCAAATATGGCTTTTGTCCACACGAGTGTAAGTAAATCATTGTCTCTATTGCTTTTTTCCTGGTAGACTGTTCCCTGCTTACTTACTCATCCACTTCTCCTCGCTCTTTTTCTACTTTCTTTCTAGCAAATTTAGATTTACTGCTCTTTAGTATCTCCTCAGTATCTGAGCAGAGAAAACTCCCTAAAGGCTCCCTTGGTGTAGGAGAGTTTGCAACTGATGGTGACCCAGGCAAAGGTCTTTCTATGAAACAAGGTCATATTGGAATATGTCTGAAGCAACATCAGCCCCATATATTCACATCTAAGACACCATGGTCTGAGTTTCACTGCTCCAGAAAAGACAACCACGTTTCAGAGTGAAGACAGGGACAATTTTGGAGAGGGAGTACACTAAATGACCCTCCCCTAAACTTGCAGGACATGCCACAAAAAACTGAAATTGCATCTCCCTCAAAAGCTGCAACTGACAAAAACTAACAGTTCAGAGTGAAACCCATTAAGCCAAACCTTAAACTCTGCATACCAATTTTACCAACCGGTGGCCCAGGTCCGCTGAGCCTAGGAGCCTTCTTAGTGCAACATAACAGTGTCACAAATCACCCTTCACATGATTCCATAATGCTTCTCAAAATAAAAATGACTGAATTAATGGTACAAGGCTACTTATACGTTGGCACATTTTACATTGCTAGCCACTCACATTTTTAGATTTTGAGGGTTTATTTTTAACACAGATCTTAACTCATGAAGCAGTAGAGAAAGCTCACTTTAGATACAGGACACTATTTCAGAGATCTCTCTGTATCAGTGTCTGTGCAAAGGTGTTAGACAGTCTAGGAAAGCTGAGATTGTACTTCATTTCTATCTTTTTGGAATATGAAAATAATCCTCTGCTGCACAATCATTTAGTTTAGTATTTGGAAGCACTCATTTACAGATTAGACAATGTCCATAATGCTTTCATATAGCTGTAACTTCTTTAAAATACACACAGTATTATCTTCCAAATTAAATAATAGCAGTATGTTTCCCACAAAACATGGAAACATTTCTATTCTTGAAAATCCCAATGAGTCTATTGAATATAATATTTAGAAAAATTTATTTTGAGTGTTAATTTGATCTCTCATATCACACAGCAAGAAACTTCAGAGAAGCCATTAAGTATAACTGTTAGTAGCCTACTGTACTAATTTATCAGTCTTGAGTAGAGAAGGTAAGGGACTTTCACCCACTTGTTCCACCTCCTTTGTGACAGCTCCAGTGCTGGCACCTGTATTCACAGACATCCCCAATGCTGCAGTTTCTAACATTCACTTTTTCCCCTTGTACTTAAATGACTGCTATAAGTTTTGGGCAGCAGGGAGTGTTTCACTTTTCTGTCACATAAAGGGGTAGGGATTTGATAGGCAGCTGAGTCACAAGGCTCAAAGTGGACCCCCTTGTTTTCTAGGCTTCCTGTCAGAGAAGAGCACACATACACCTAAATACACCCTTGGTCCCAGACTTGGTCAGTGGTTTATGACTAAGGATTATATGTGTGTAGCCACTACTGGAGTCAATGTTTGCCTGTTTCAGAGCCCAGCTAAGGGCTTCACTGAGACAGATTTGCAAAGCTGCAAGGACAGGTAAATTATTAAAGAGACAAATTTGGAATTGCCATTGATAAATATACTTACTGCAAAAAATGAGATCAAATTACTCACTCATAACAATTAATTTGTTCTGACAGTCAGAAACATCTTACCAAGGAGCATCCCTGCTTGGGGAAACACTTGCCCAGGCCTGTTGACCCCTCTGCAACTCCCATAGTTGGAGTTCTCATCCTCAAAATAGAGGTTTCTAAATGTGCTGCCCCAGGTGTCACTCAATTGTTAGAGTCTCTGGTCCTTACGTTTCACCACAAAACCTCCTCACCTCTCCTGGGCTTTGGCCAGATAAGCAAGTTACTTATCTCCCATCCTTGCTTAAGCCTGGTGCAAGATTAAAACTTCCCCAGACTTAGCAATTCTCCACCAGCTTAAGGTGGTCCTGCATCTCAGCACAGCACATCTGGCTGTTCCACACTCTTGTTTGCAATGGTTCCACGGGGTCACTAAAACTCCTGCCTGCTACTACTTTGTCACAGCAAATAATAAGAGAGTTATGAAAGAGAACAAAATAGAAAACAATGAAGCTTTTGTCAGACTTGTGCTAATCCTGCCTAAACAATAGTAATAAATTATTTATAACATTATGACTACAAGCAGTCAGGATGGGGAAGGAGAATGCAGATTGATGAAAGAAAATCAGTGATGCTCAAGGTGCAAAGCTAATAATACTAGACACGTTTAGGGTTTTGCCAGACCAAGAATGCACAAGCACAGCCTAGCAAGGCAAAGGCAAGTCTCCACAAGTAAAGACACATGCATGTGCATTAATATATAAATATATATATCAGTTAAGTATATGCATTCTTTCAAAAGATCAAAGATAAGTTCATGTAGAAAATGTTCTTGTATCCTGTCTTCAAAATTTCTGTGGTATCCAATCGTAGCCAAACAGCAAATGAAGTCCTGCTTTACAGCTTTTGGGATTACTCAAGTTCATTTGGAAGAATATACAGTTTCTAATATAAAATTACAAATTTTCTGCATCAAAATGCTAGTGGTTTACAGAGATAATCTGCTGTAGAACATATCAATCTTCTATTCCTAATGTGATTAAAAAATTATTTAACTTCCAAACCTTAATTGCCCATCACAGGTCACATCTCAAGCTGGCATCTACCATGGTGACAGCTATTTATACAACTAGAGGGCAGGAACAAGCAAGGATGTGAAATATTAACAAACTTCCATTAATTTTAAAAGTTCCCATTAGTTATATGACTCCATCACCAGCCTATTTAGCCTACCATTTACTTTGGGAGATTATATGTGTGCATGTGCAATAGCCACACAAACATTTTTTTACTCAGACTTTGTCATCATCTTCATTCCCCACCTTTCCCCCAAAATCCCCTCCTTCAGGTTAATCTTTCCAGCTGGAAAAGAGCAAAATTGGGCTTATTTCTTTAAAAAACTCCAAATGCTCAGATATAGTCAGACCAAAGCCTGGATTATGGGTAGCTGAACAAACAAGGATCCACATACCCTGACTGATACCTTTGTAAAATCCCAGTCATACCTAACCTAAAATGTAAGCAGTGAAGCACACTCAGGGAGAGCTGGTTTTGGAAGTTGATGTTCCTGGAAATGGTGTGTCCAGGTTTCTGAACCGGATCAGAAGGATTTCAGTCTTTTGCGTCTGATCTCATTGTTTTGCAAGATCCTTGAGCCATTATGCACAGATGTTTCTTATGAAATTCAGAGCAGCATTGTTCACTCAGTATTCCCAGACACCATTTGCTAAAAGCCGCTTGAAAAATTCAGATAGGGGAGGATTTACATCAGAGAGTCTGTGTTGGGAGCAACATTCCTAGTTGTCGGTGTTTGTTTCTCTCCCCTTTAATTCACTGAAGTTAATTTTAATTCTTCTCATTATTATGCTGCATGTTTTGAAACATTTTTAAAGCTATGATACCACACCAGGCTTCTGTAAAGTTAATCCCAGATCTGTACCCTGATTTTGTAGGCTGCTTGAAGTATCATTTGTCAAAGCAGAAGGGAAAGTTACCTACTTAATACACATCTTATGTAGGTGTGCTGAACTTTGCTGTACAGGATCAGGGGATCTTGAATCTCTCTCTTTAACAAACTTTACTGACACTACAGGGAGTTTAGCCTCCTGCCTTTGGTCCTCTGCTAGCCATTACTGAGAGCTGTACTCTGCCTGTACCTCCCTCACACTGGTCACTGGTCTTGGAAGCTGCTGCTCGACTGCTCTCCAAGGCAGAACCCGCAGGAAGCTGCAGCTACCTCTACCTTGGATCTGTGCCACAGAGGTTTCAGCAGCCTTCCAGCCTGAGGTCTCCTGACATCACAACTGGATGATTATTCTGGGAAAAGCTAACTGTAGAGCTCAGCTCACAGATTAGTAATGTCCCATCTGAATTTGCTCTTGCATCAACCTATCTTCTCTGATTTTTAACTTGCTGAGGTTACCATTATGCAGAACAAGAGTCAGGTCTTTTAAGATCCCCTTAACTAGTAAAATAAGGCTTTTGTTTAGTTTTGAGGGAAACTAACCTAGTCTCTAACTTGCATTTATATTAAAACAAAGAATTTTCTAGTTAAGGTGCAGGCACATGATTTGAAAACTTAGTAAACCATTATTGTTACCATCACATGATGTTACCTCAAACAAAATGAAAAACTGCAGTTTGACAGTGACTCAGAAAGACACAGTACAAAGTAGTGAGAGATTGAGTTTCCATAAAGCTTTTTTCAGCTTAACCACATTTAAACCAAGGGAAAAAAAAAAAAAAGTCTATTAAAATACAGAGTTTGCCAGATCTAGAGCTGGGAGCAGCACATGTGGTAAATGAGTCATCTAAACAATTCAGTTTTGCCTTCCAATTCTACCATTTCTGTATAAAATAATAAAGTCTTTCTCCACTCACAATAGCCACAGTCCCAGTTAATGCACTTTTCCTAACTTATCACACCATCTGAGACAAATACAAACATTTACAGCTTGCTCTTTGGGGAGGCACAGTGTGTGTTGCAGTTACATTTTGCCTAGAGATAGAACCACTGTGGTTCCATGTCCAGGATGCAGAAAGATACAGTTGAGAGCTTGTTCAGATCAGAAGTTCAGTGAACTCATTTACATGAGCCAGGCCTGCAGAGTTCCAAGTTCTTTCCTTAGTGGGACTGGAACTTCAGTAACTTGTGGTTAGTGCCCCTGATACTGAGTCCAATAGTTGATTTAAGTGGAAAAAGCAAAAGTAATCATCTATGACCCAATATCCCATAGTTACTGAACCCTTCACAGTCACCTTTGAGCCAGAAAAGGTCTTGGGTTTTCATTTATTACAGCTATACAGAAGCACAGTCATAAACAATGTCTCTTCCCATGAATGTATCAGACTAAGGAAAGGCAAAACCCTAAAAAAAAAAAAAAAGGTGCTGTTCTTCAATCTCATTGGTAACTGGCCACGTTCAGTGTGAGGCCTGACCCCATTTGCTGCCCTTAAGGTTTCCTTTCACCATCATCTAGCACTCACAGACACTGTCCTACCACTGAGGATTCCCTTGGATAGAGCAGCCAAGAGAAGACACAGACAGACTGACAGGTGACAGCTGCACCAATACACCTGCATTTTCATGTAATGCAATTTAGACATACATTTTTAAAATATCAGTGTAAGCAATCTTATCCATTTTCCTCCAGCTATTCCAGAAAGTTTACTACAAGATCCCAGGAGTCTTGACTCAATCTGTACTACTTCATCTGCAAGAGAGATTTCTCGGTTCTCAGGGTGGAACACCACAGGGCTTTGTTTATGTAGGTGGATAGACAGTAAAAAACCCCTAGAAGACCAACACACAACCTTTAGGAACATTAATGAAGAAAAAGACAGGAGAAGCCTCCAGTGTTCAGCTTTGTTGGAGTCATATTTGTCCTCTCTTGCTTATCTACTGAGCGCTTAAACCCGGCTGTGGGGATTCTCAGAAATTACAAAGTCAGTCTAGAGGAAAAACCGATGGGTTATTAACAGATTACTGTTAATTGTTACTGTTATTACTGTATGGCAGCATCTTAAAGAAACTGAAAATGTAAACTCAGGTGACTGTTAGGAAAAAAAAAATCTGACTTGTCTGTGGCTCTGTGCAAAGTTTGCTGTTTTAGCAAACATTTCTGCTGCAAGGAAAATTAATCAGCAGAGCACTAAGGAACATGAGTAACTTTCTCAGAATCCTCTTTCTAAATGTTGTTTCAAGAACGGATGCTAATTTTGTATTGTGAAACAGGCTATAAAGGACATACACAATTCAAAACACATTCAAATAGCCTGGTAGAATTTCCTTCATTCATTCATTTATAAAGGCCAGTCAATCAACCGTTCATGTGTGATATTGTAACATCCCTTGCCTATCCTGCCAAAGCGGTTCATTGCTGGGGTAAAACAGAGGTTCTCAACGTGAGCTGCACCACTCACAACAGCTGCCTAACCTCTGTCAAAACCTTCACAAGTTACCATTGGCATGCTGAGGGTCCTTGTTGATGCTGAGCATTGCAGATTGACATTTGTCTCTTTCTTGCTCCCTACAGCACTTTTCACAATGGGTGGCAATGGTGATGGACAGCCATGCAAATTTCCTTTCCAGTTTCAAGGCCAATCCTACGACCAGTGCACAACAGAAGGCAGGACGGATGGGTACCGATGGTGTGGGACCACTGAAGACTACGACAGAGATAAGAAATACGGGTTCTGCCCAGAGACAGGTATGGGAAACGCTGCGTGCATGACACAGTCTAATTTGCCATTGTAACAAAAGTCTCCTTGTTTACACCTTTACCAGAGCACACAAGTCGTTAAGCAAAATTTCAGCATAGGCGGCCAAGGAAGCAACCAGAGCAGGAGCAAGCTGTGTTTGGTACCATGTGCCACAGCACACCCAGCTCAACAGGGATACAGAGACAGCAGTGAACCACGGCAATGAACGTCTACCACTGCAGCCTCAGTATGAGCAAGTTACAATTTGTTAATGGCCTTGGAAGAGAAGTCTCATGTGATGGAAGAAAGCATGAATAATATTTTAGATTAATACTTACCATTTACACTTGAAAAAAGAAATCCTGTTTAGTATGTTAAGCTTGATTTAATAGATCTTTACAACAATTCAAAAGAACTAAGTGGAATGGTTTAGCCAGGAAAAGATACTTTTGCTTTCTTCACAATTTTTTATGCTTTAAAACTTTTTTACTACATGAAGGAACAAAAATTAATTTATAGCCTTGTATAGTGTGACAGGTGTTGAATTTTAGGATACAGACTAGATCCATAAGTATTAACTTGCTGTAAAGAAAGATAAAAATCTAAAGGACAGTTCAACAGAAGCACCAATATATCTAGAATCTATATATACTGTTTTTATATTATTTTCATATTCTGCTTATGATACCTACTTCATGCTATAGCTTTAAAGCTAGTTACACCCTCTTCCCTCTAGAAAATACCTGTACATGCATATCAATGTTATTTCTTTCAATGTTGTCATATCAATGTTATTTCTTCTATCTTACTGCCATATCCTACATACATAAGAACACAGAGGAAAAATTTCCAAGTACAAAAATAGTGTTTAAAAAAAAAGCAGTACTCCACATTTGATAGCCTTTTCTGTAGAAAATGTTGAAAAACATTAAACTGTATCCTCCTGTCAACATAAATTCCTCAATGTATTTGATATGACTACTCTTTTAAACCTTTTGGGTTGGTTTTTGTTTTGGTTTTTTTTTTTTACTTCAAAACATATACTTCAGTGGGAGACTTACTAACTAACCAGGTGAATACTCAATAGCCCTTTAACCTGGCACTAAACCTACCTTCGACTTCAGACACACTTGAAAATACCAAGAGGAGAGATTATCAAGAGGTCAGTGCTTTGCAATCACCTTCCACCAAGCACTGGTAATGCTGCTTTCTCAGAGCTGTGAGCATAATCTGGGGCTCATTCTTATGTTTAATGCTAAAAGGATTGCAGATTTTCTACTTGCCTTCTGGTTTTAGTGTGTAGTTTAGGAGATGATGTATCATCTTAACCTCACAAAGGGATTCCCTTCTTACTCTTTTCTTCTCATTTTCCACAGCCATGTCAACAGTTGGTGGAAATTCAGAGGGAGCCCCTTGCGTGTTTCCCTTCATCTTCCTTGGGAATAAATACGACTCGTGTACGAGCGCCGGCCGCAACGACGGCAAGCTCTGGTGCGCTTCCACCAGCAGCTACGATGATGACCGCAAGTGGGGCTTTTGTCCAGATCAAGGTAACCCCTTTGCCAGGGCAATACGATGGTAAGAGCGTGCTGACCACAGCAATGACAGAATGCTTACCAGAGTTGCCTTCTCTCATTAACCACTCTTGCCTCTTACAGCACTTCTCCCCAGTCCAAAGCCTAGCAAAACACCAACATAAAAGTGGGAGACTCTTGTTGAAGTCAATTCCAGTGCTAATCTGTCTGAAACATTCAGATTTTCTAAAATTATAATGATGAAGTATCTTTCCAAAATATTAAAATAATACATGTGTTTTCCCTTCCAAGGCCAAAAGCACTGTAGCATTTCACTAGTATGTAATAATTATATTCTGGTATCAGCCAATTTAGGAACAAATGCTAAACGTGAAAAGTTAATGTTTGTGACTTGCTGAAGAAGTAAAACATGTTTAAAAAATGAGAACACCAGCATCAGGTTTGTATTGTGAATATCAGTATTTTAAATTGCTTTGGTTAATCTTTGTCCCTATTTGTAACAGGATTAAAATTCAATCCAACAAAAGGCTTTTCACACATTTGCAAACAAATGCTAGATTTAATTTTTTCTTTTGGAACAAATAACTCACAAATTCCAGAAGCTGTTTGGGTATAACTGATAAAATATATCTATGATAAAAGATTTTTTTTAACTGAAAAATATTTGGCATAACAATAATTATTCAGGACACAAATGTACAGGCCTGCTCATCACTTGTATGCAATTTTATGATGAAAGGATTTGAGCTATAGATTGCAAAATAGTTTTTCTATGCTTAAAAAAAAAAAAGTCACATTTTATTTGCTACCTTTCTTTTTTCACCAAAGTATTAAGACTGTGGTCGGTTACTTGCACATGAGACAGCAGCAAACATCAGCTACAGAAGAGCTTTTAGCATCTCTGTAATGAAGTGTCATTTCTGGCCATATGAATGACATTCACCATTGGAGGCTATAAATACTAGTTATGATATTTATTATTGGAAGATTTTTGATTAGTAGAAAGGAAAATAAAATATTAAGCCTGACTAACCTGCATGGCAGCCTTCTACCCAGATGCAAGCAGCTAATACTATCTTGTTGTGTTATTTAGGATACAGTCTCTTCCTGGTTGCCGCTCATGAATTTGGCCATGCCATGGGATTAGAGCACTCCGAGGATCCAGGAGCTCTTATGGCCCCTATCTACACCTACACCAAGAACTTCCGACTTTCTCAGGATGACATTAAGGGGATCCAGGAGCTATATGGTAAAGTCCTCCATTGCCAGCAGAACTCATCAAAAAAGCATGCAGCACAGGTTCAAATTTGGGACTTAGAACCTGAAGTAAATGACATACTGTACACCATCAATGCCAGAAATATCCTCTTCTCCTTTCTCTCTGCTTTCTTCATGTTATTACCAGGGCACCTATTTCAAACAAAGACCAGAACTAAAGACTGAGAGATCACTGTACTGACAGAAACCCCCATATGTCCCCTAACCAAAACCTTTAGATAAACATTTTTAATGCCTTTACTGAGAAAATGCAATGCCATGCTTTTCCCTAGATTGAGCCACCTGATGTGAGTAGTTTGGGGATGGTAATGTCTATATCATCATGAACCTCCAAGACTCTAACTCCTGTAAGAAGGGAAGGACACTCTTTCCTGTCCCAGCTCAGAAACAGTTCCCATTGCCTTCCCACAATTAGAGCTGTACTGTCACAGTGCCATTTGCACAGTGTGAGGGAGCTGAAACTGTGAGGTAAATTTAGCAAATTCCTGACCAAAAAGTAGATTTTAGTATTTTTATGTTGGTACATCTTTAAAATGTATTGATTTATCCACAGATACTCTTAGTAAAATGCATAAGTATTATTAGGACTAAAGTTCTTTCCATGGACATGTAAAGGCACAAATATACTGCAGCCAATTAAGCAGTCAAAGAGAATCTATGCCATTTCTCTTTCTGTGCTTTTCACTTTTCTACTGAGATATCTTCATAGTTGTGACTATATTCTACAGTATTCAACATCTTAGAAATTATAAGAAGAATATACCAAAAGGATAACCACATGAGACACCTTTATCAAAAATCTGATTTGAATCCTCATTTTTTCCTTGTTTTTAGCTGCTTTAATTAAGACTGGGAATAGAGACATGGGCAAAGTTAAATGAAATTTTCTAAGCTCACACAACATACCTTTGAAGGAGTTAAGAATTTCACCCAGTTCTCTTAAGGCACACTTCAAAACCCGAGACAAAATTATTTATCTTGCCTCTTTATAACTGATAGAACCCTTTGCAAACTGTTTTCTATATAAAGCAAGTATTCAAAACCACCTTTGTTTTCTTCCATTATTATTATCTCAAACTAGCTACATTCCATTTTGTTTCATACAGTAAATCAACCTGATGTCTTGGACAAAAGGCAAATGCCTCATAAGGCAATACAGCAATAGCCAAATAATAAAACAAAATCAAATAAACCAGGCAGCAAAGCACACGTTCTGAAGAGCACATTTTGATTATTGATGAGGGCAGAAAGATCATACAAATGGCTCAAAACACATCTTTGTAACTTGCAAAATATTGGCCCTTCTGAAGAGAGAAATCCACTTTGACGTCTCTCTCAGCAGAGCTGAAGATAATTCTGAATAGAATGACTTTGAATGACAGTTCCCTTCTTTTTAGAAGCTAGTATAATAAAAATTGTGATGTTAACATTTGAACCTAGCATAGTCACTTCCAAATGTCTTTCAAGTTAAACAGGCAGTTCAACACAGATAGACACTCCCAGAGGCACAGTATCTGGAATGAGGCCACAGAGCAGATTAAGACAGGTCTGGAAGCTAAGGTCTTCTCAGCTGTACTCAACCACCCTCCTTCTAAAACCATTTTATTCTAAGTTTCTTCTTCAATTACCATCACTGAGTTATTCCTCTTCTAGAACTCCCAGTAGTTCCTTTTTTGCCTGTAACCTCTGCAGCTCTGTACTGCAGTGTAGCAGAGTATTTCTGTTCACCATTACAGAAGTATCACCTGATGTTGAACCTGGACCAGGGCCAGGGCCACGTCCAACCCTTGGACCTGTCACTCCAGAGCTCTGCAAGCACGACATCGTATTTGATGGAGTCGCACAAATTAGAGGAGAAACGTTTTTCTTCAAAGATAGGTAAGTGAGATAAACTGCTTAAAAAAGGGGCCTCAAATGGAGGAATCTGTTAGACCTGTTCATCAAAATCTAGAAATTTATACAGACACACGGTCTATACATTTTTTTGTGTGCTCAGAAAGAGCAAAATGTCCTAATCAACCCTAAAGGAAGGAGATTACAAATTCTGGCTTTATGGTTAATTCTACAGCCATCTTTGGCACCAGGGTACACTGCTGGCTCATGGTCAACTTGGTTGTTATTATTTTAGGCAATTTTGTGCTGTTTTTTTCATTTCTGTTTACTGCCTACACTGGGATTGCACATACCAAGATGCTATGACAATGACTGGTGACAGTTCTAGCTAAAAATCGGGACAAGGAAACACCCCAAACCTCACAACAAAGCAAGGGTGTGAGCCCTGCTGGCTTCTGGGGAGTCACATGAGCGTTGCTCAGAAGAGTGAAGCAGCTGGAGACATGTCCAAACTTCTAAATGCTTATGCAAACCAGATATGACCCCCAAAATCTTTATATATTTACACATCTGTGATGTTAATCACAAAATTAGCAATGGAAGAGATAAATTAGCCAGTGTATTGCCTGCCAAGGAAGGATTCATTCCCTATAAAATATTTCTGGATGCCTTTTGTAGAAAAACCTATGAGGACTATAATTCACTTATGGAAATCCCATCAAGGGAGTAGAGTGGAGTAGAGCTCTGGGATCACAATCCTTCCTGATTGCATTTCATGTCATCTGCACTCTGGAGGAAAGTTTCAAATCTGATTGCAGGAAAAATTCCATTCTCAACTTCTAAAAACACTCATCAAAAAAAAGTAGTTAATCCAAAGCTAGTGGCCATTATCTCCAACCAACAAACAAGTTAAGAAAACATAAGTTTCATAGTTATTTGTATCTCCTGGTAGATAAAGTCTATCCAACTTCTTCAGGTTTAATTTTTTTGTTAGATGATATGATTTATTTATTATTATGCCACAAGGTTTGACCCTACTCACAAGATTTTTGTAGTAACAAGTCTGCCAAAATCAGTGCCCACTTTCACCAGTATGATCAGAGAGCTGAATTATTCACCTCAGCCTTCAAAAGAAAAAACACAACAGTAAAAACCCTTCCAAGGTGCCCAGTATTCACAATTTACTGACCCTCCTTTGCTCACCTGTGGGCCTTGATTTTTCATCCAGACTTCCATCTTGCTTCTGCTTTTCTAAACTGATAATCTCAGTAATCTAGGTAATCCCAACAAAACCAAACTATTTCACCTTCAGATACAGTTGGTCAGAGCCGGGCAAATATTAAAACAATCTGCTGGAATTGACTCATGCTTTAGCTAATGTGGCAAAAGCAGAGAACTGTAGCTTTTTCTCTGGAATGGCTCTGTCAGTCTCCCAGCTTTCCAAATCAGACAAGCAGCATTATGACTCACTTTTGGAATTCAAAACACAAGTATCTATCATATGTCCTGTGACTTCTGTGATTCATGAAAATAATATCCAACAAAGTAGCATCCAATTGTCATATTCCACAGGCAAAGGGAGTAAATAGCAAAAAGGAGGTCAGAAGAGATCACGTTGTTTCAAAAAAGTATTTTTCCCTCCACTCTCAAACTGGAAATAAAAGGGAATTACTGGAGGTGCTGTTGGCCATAGAGAACAACTGATCTTTTCCACTGGGCACAAAGTCCTCCAAGCAGCAAGAGTTCCCAAGTACAGCACTCACTGTCTCCAGCAGGTGTAGGGAGGTTCTCCTCTCCCTCTATTCTGCCCTTGTGAGACCATACCTGGAATACTATGTCCAGTTTTGGGCTTCCAATTTAAGAGAGACAAGGATCTACTGGAAAGAGATGAATGGAGAGCTACAAGGATAATTAAGGGACTTGAGCATCTACCCTATGAAGAAAGACTGAGGGAACTGGGGCTGTCTAGTGTTGAGAGGAAACAACTGAGAGGGGACACTATGAATGTCTACAAATATCTGAAGGGTGGGTGTCAAATGAAAGGAAAGGAACCAGCCTCTTCTCTGTAGTGCCCAGCAACAGGTCAAGGAACAATGGGTATAAACTGGAGCATAGAAGGTTCCACCTCAACATGAGGAGAAGCTTCATTACTGTGAGGGTGACAGAGCCTGGAACAGACTGCCCAGGGGGGTTGTGGAGTCTCCTTTTCTAGAGACTTTCAAATCCCATCTGGATGTGTTCCTGTGTGACATGCCCTGGGTGATTCTGCTCGGACATGTGGATTGAACTCAATGATCTCTAGAGGTCCCTTCCAACCCCTAGCATTCTATGATTCTATGAAATGTTTTTGTTCTGAAAGTGAACAAAAATTCAAACTCCTGAACATAACATTAACATTTAACCCGAGTTATGATATCTTAATGTGTTCCAAGTGAATCTAGAAAGCAAACTAATTAATTTCACCATTTCCTCAATGAATAGAAATAAAACTACCTGCTTCCCAACTTGAAAACAAAAGGAATTTCAGTTTTAACAAACTGTTTCTCCATGAGAAAACTTCACCATTGTAACAAGTCCCTTGAAATGTGTGACTTAATAAAAACCTGGTGTTCAAGTCCCCTGTTCAAGTCAAGGCTCTACAAAAGTTGCAATTCATGCAGATAGTAACTATTAGTACTGACTCAGCCATAGATCAGGACCAAATTTGATTAAGAACTTTGCAACTTGGATTTTTAAAGGAGGTACTTTTCTGGATGCAGCATTAGAAAGATCTGTTATATGGATTTCCATTTCACATCATATTGGACCTGCTTTTCTTTCTAAAAATAGATGAAACTTAAAACAAATGTTAGTACTCTTACAGCATTTTGTATGCGTTTACACTGTCAAGAGCCAGAGTAATGAGCTAAATGCCTTGTTCCTTGCCCCTTTTTTAAATGAAAATTATGATAATGTGCTCAGAGGTATTTTTGTACATGTTAAAAACACATACATGTAAGCAAAATGAGAATAAGTTGACATATTACTATCTTAATTATAAATACCATAGGTCATACTAAATATATTTTTAACTGAGACGAAACAAACAAAAAAAACAAAACAAAAAAAACCAACAAAAAACAAACACGTCAGTTGCACTCTTCCTCATATCAAGCACTATAGCTTATCATAATGCAGTATGAGGCAACTCATGATACTTGCAAATGCATTTTTTACTGTATTGTTTTAGCTAGTTCTGTTCACAGTCAAAACTTTAGGACTGCTCCTCCAAGTTTTCAGCAAACCAAACTCCAGTTTCTGATCTTGGGTTTCTCCAAGGTTTAATTACTCTAGGTAGGAATGGGTAATGACTATTTATAGTCTGGAAAAAAAAAAAAAAAAAAAGAGCTGCCAGTAGCATCTTAAGATTCAGCAACATAACAATGGTAAAAGCTTTTTGACCCGAGAATTTAATAGCTGTATTTTGATGCAAGAGCAATTCCACCATCTCACTCATTTTTCATTTTATGACCATGGCAAAACTTTTGTTCTGTTGGGGACAAAATTGTTCATCCTGTGGAGGAGGAAATCGTGACATTTTTAATACCTCAGCACAAAGCTCTGCCTTTTAAAGACTACAGCTTTTTCAAGCTTAAATCAAATTACTATCCTACTTATACATAATACAGCCAATAATTTAGCCTTTGCATTTCTCTAATGAACTGTTTTAGTGAAGTTTCTATTATAATCAAGGTCACTTCTGAGCAGTCTGATATACTGTTGCTAAATTCAAACTATTAATCACTACAATAGTAATTTCAAGAGTAATTCAGAATACAAATCTCTGCCTTTGTCAAATGCTCATCTATTTGCCCCTGCTCAGCAAGAGAGCACTAATAGGTTAAACGCTTTGTAAATTAATTTGTATACTCAAAGCATTTCACCCTGATGCAAAAAGCAACAAGTACTCTAAAGCAATCTGGGCAAGCAATTCCACTTCCCAAGCAGCATGCATTGTGCAACTCTCCTAGCGACAAGTTTCTGAATGACTGGGCTTGTCAGTCGCTGTAGGAAAACAGTCACAAGACCGTTGCCGCTAACGGGTGTGAGCGCACGCGTGTGTACACACACTTATGTGGCCTTTGCCACAAATGATGGGAAACAGATGTGCTGGTGAATTAGCTCACTGTACATCTCATACAACTTTCTGTTCTACTCAGATTCATGTGGAGAACTGTAAACCCCCGAGGAAAACCCACAGGTCCTCTTCTTGTTGCTACATTCTGGCCTGATCTCCCAGAGAAAATTGATGCTGTCTACGAGGCCCCTCAGGACGAGAAGGCTGTCTTCTTTTCAGGTATTGGGTTTTTTTTAAGCTTTAAAATGTAAAGTAGCCATTTGCATGAATGTTGCATTCAAGATCAGTTCTGAGTTGCAACTGAGCCAGAGAATGGGAGCCATATTTCATCATTCACTGCTCTGTTTTTCTTTTGTTTCTTCTCATTTTAAACTATTGTCTCTGTCCTTGTTGCTTACAAAGATTAGATCTTTCCCACCCCCTCCCTCATGCCTTCCCTTGTCTCTGCCTCTTTTGCCAATGACTGACTTCTACTCTGGCATCGAAGTATCTGCCTTGGTGGCTCATCAGGCAGAGGACAGAGGCGGCCGCGCCAGCTGCCTCCCTGGAGAGGAGTGTTACAGAAGGCACCCCTCTGTCCCATCACACGCATGGTTCATCTGTACTGGACAGATTTGTTGAAAACAGCCTCCCAGCCCCACAAGAAAAACTGAGCCATCAAAAACTGGGCTCCATTATCTACTAAAAATATGACTAAACATCTCCAGTCATGTAAAAACCATATGGCCAGTACTGCTGTACGCTTTCTGTACAGAAGGGGATAAGTAATGATAATCTGTTCCACATGTCTCAAAGGCCATCTGCTTTAGTTTACGTTTTTGCAGAGAAAAAAAAAATAAGGAAGCTTAAAAGAGTTTTATTTCAGGCAAGGCAGAAAACTTTAAATATTGCATATACTATATATAATCCTATTACATCTAAACCTCTCTCCCTCTCTATATATCTATGTAACTAATCTGCCTTTAAAAAAACAAATACAAAATATCAAGCAAAGAAAGATTGGTTTGAAAGTTACGTGTAACTCAACTAACTTAAAATACTTTCTATTGAAACCCATCCTTTGCTCCTGACTGGTGAAACTGCAATTTCACAGGAATTCAAAAGCTACACTTTACCCCTTTCTCATATTAATACTTTACTTACTTTCCGACTACTAGAGAATCAAAGATACATCCTTTCCTAAATTCATCTTTTCGTGGCTTTTTTATTAAGTAAATTATAACATGTAAAGAACACAGAATACTAATATATCTTCCCCTATTAAGTATCTGGAGAGACATTATAAAATGTCATATGACAAAAGACAACAGAAACTGGAACTCTGGGCAAAAAAAAAAAACCCTCCTGCTAATCATTCAATAATTGCTTAACAAAACAAATGAAAAATGAAAATGAGCTTCAGCATTTGACCTTCAGGTACCCATACCTTTTTTCAGACCATTTGCATCCTACAAAAAGTTTCCAATATTAATGGCTTGTTTTAATGTAATCCCAACTGTACTAAGACAGTATCCATCTCAAAAAGAGACTTCTAAGAAAGGAGGAAGCAAGAGCATGTTGTGGTGAGGTTGGTTTTTGTTAAGACTAGCAACACTTACAGGGCAAAAGCAGAGAGTGTAGTCACAGTACCACCTGCATTCTGCTCTATCATTTCACAGATGGTCAAATACTGGAAAAACTGGTAGTACAGTTATTGCAATAAAAAGTCAATTAATAAAACATAAAAGAAATTTTCCTCTGTATCTGACTAACATACAGTGTTTGTTTTGTTTTCTTGCCTCATTAGGGAATGAGTACTGGGTTTATTCAGCCAGTAACTTGGATAGGGGCTATCCAAAGAAACTCACCAACCTGGGACTACCCCCTGATGTGCAACGTGTTGATGCAGCTTTTAACTGGGACAGAAACAAGAGGACATACATTTTTGCTGGAGACAGATACTGGAAGTAAGACACACTGAACTGGAGGTTATATGCTGTTAGTGGGACTGTGCCTCTAGGGCTGACTGCACCCTGTTCGGGAGGGCAGGAATCAGAGGGCACTCATCCTTTGAAAATACAAACTGAGGGCTGCCAGGACAGCGCTGCCAGGAGTGGCAAGTAAGGAGGCTGAACCAAGGAGTATGTCTAGGAAAGCACTGAGAAAACAGCCTGCAATGGAAGAGGATGGATATCTGGGAGCTTGTCAGGCTGCTCACCACTAATCCTCAACCCCTATGTACCAGCAACTGCCCCACCTCAGTTTGAGGCTCTCAAGAGGAACAAGCTGTCCCTACTGTCAGCTCACAACCACTGGGAGAAAATTCTAAAAGGAATTATTTAAAAATGGGCTCATATCCAATCACTGGGAAATGCCTTTTAAATTCTTTCCCAAAGCCATCAGCTTTGGAGGTACTGGATGTAAAAGAAACAGCAGTGTGACTAGCTGTAAATCCTTTCAGCAGCTGATGTACCAATCCCTAACACATTTGCTCTACTAACAGAGTTGGCATCAAGACCTGAACAAACCACAAGAAGTGTATTGGCTCCTAATTGGCACTAAGGCTCCTCTCCAAGAAACTCCATGAGAAACAAATTCTGATGCAAAATAAGCACAGTGCTACACACTCTAACCAGGAAGGATCTTGCACTTCTAGACTAGAGAGGGATCTCCTTAAAATATTTCAAGGCTATTACTGTGGTAGGAAATAAATATGCTACATTACTCCTGATGAAGAATCTACTAATTGTATTTAATAGAATTTCACTACCATAACTGGCAGAAAGATCTGGCACAAAAGATCACCATAAATAGCAAAGGCACTTGGGTGCTTTGGGGAACTGTGTGAGTTACATTGTACTGCCTCTCAGAATGGCATCAGAACAAAACAGACACTAATACCTGCTTTCACTGTAAGAGGTCTCTTCCAGGACCAGGACTTTACTTCAGGAATGCAGATATTACACAACAAGCTGAAATTTGAACCATTCACTGAATGACAATTTAGAGGAAAACTACACCCACCAGAAATTTAAACAAGTTTCCAAGCTATAAGGGGTCCTTCTGTGAGATGTTTTATATAAAATATCAAAGGAGGTCTCAGTGTAATTGAGTCCATTTTATGTGAACAGTAATTTCATGTTATGATCAATCTGGCTGTCTTCATTACATCCTAAAGTCTGTGGATTCCTCTAAGTAAATAAGATCATAACCTTCAATTACTTTGAGGACAGTACTCTTCTTCATTACCTAAAGAACTTAAGGGATAAAGAATGTTATTTTTTTTTTATGTTGCATTGTAGAGAACATCTTAAACATTTGCACATAGTTCTATTACAGCCATTTGCAATACTTTGTGTTCCTAACAAAACCTACAGACTATGAGTTAGACAAGCTGCTGGTCTCTTCTGTACCAGCTATTATTTTGATTAACTGTACTCCAGAGCTTCCAAATAATTAATCAGTATTTGCATCAAAGTGCCTTATCAACTGAGTCACTGCAGAATGCATGAATTCCTTGTTAAGGAATCAGAATACACTTATGTGATTTCTATCTCTCTAAAGAGGAAATCAAGCAATCGACAACTATTTCAGAAAAACCCCATCTGTTTAACACAGCCATCATAACTGTTAAGTATGTGCCTGGCTTATTTTACACTAGGACTCTGCTACGTGGAATCAAAATAGTTACATACCATAGTCCTTCCTGTGCCAGTATCACACTTACTTTAAATGGGTTTTTTGGAAACCTTCTCCTCTCACTCCTTCTAACCCCAAGCTATTTTAATGTTATTATAACAAGATTGTTAAGCAAAGCAAAATTTTGTGAGGGAGAGGAAGAAGAGCCGTTTCAGATTCCACAGCTGAAGTTTTAAAGCTACCCAGCAGGGTACTAGATTTTCTTTAATTAACCAAGGGAAAAAATAGTAAGCAATATAAATTAATAATTAAAATTTATTTTGAGCAACCTACTGTTCATTTGTACTGGTGTAACTTTGGGAAAGGTCATTTGAGATATGTAGAGCTATGGATAAACAGAAATTAAGAACATGCATGCTTCCTTCTCTCCAGTACCAGTCAAAGGTGACCCCTCCAAAGCTCAGTGCTCCTGGAGAAATGCTGCCAGGGTAACTGAGGCCTCTCATGCTTTGGAAGCCTGGCTCAAACTATATCCCATGTCACCACTCCTCAGGACATCACCATTTCTCCTGCTCAGCACTGACTCCCATCTATGAATTGGAAACATGAGGAAACCAGGCCAGTCTTGTCATTCTCAAGGACCTTGCATCCCTGGGATATTTATTCCCAGTGTATGTAAAGGGAGATTTTGGATTTCTTGTTTGTGCAAGTGTAACTCTGGTTTTGCTCAAATCTATGCTTGCATTCTACAGCTGAAAGCACGTAGGGTAAATGAAACAGCTGCTCCTCTGCAGGTGTGGATGCAGACAGATCCACTCTCTTCTGAAGGACACTGCAAACTAGCTCTGACTTCCGCAGCATTAGCTGGATGTACAACCTTTAAAGCACAGATTATGAAAGCCACTGTGGGGTTTCTTTGCTTTTTTACCCTCAAAAGAAAAGTATATATTTTCATTTATCTGTTCACCATCCCTGAGAGACTGTGAAAACAAAAGGGTGTTTAAATTAAATATTAGGGGAAGTAAGTAGTAGTTCAATAGTAATCTATCAATTATAGGGACTCCAAGCACATTTAGTATAAGAATTTGCAAAGATAACTATTTCACATGAAAATCTGCTATCTTCAGTTGTTGGCTGCTGCCTGAAACAAATCACCTTTCCTAGAATTACATTTGGAATTTTACAGATGTATTTCTGAAAAGGGTTTTGCTTAGAAAGTGTATTTTGAATTCAGTCATAACTACATTTCTAAAAGGAAAGATGTAAAAATTCACACGGTTTTAAAGGAGTTGGGAATAATTATAATGAATTAGAAACTATGTAACAATCTCAGTTATTATATTTGTTTGACTGTTTTATATAGTCCTCAACAAAGGTTAATTTTAATTATCATATTTCCTGAAAAATTATGTTAATCTTTAACATTTAATACAGATTTGTAATGCAGGAATATATTTTTCTGCAGATACAATGAAGAAAAGAAGAAAATGGAACTTGCATCCCCTAAATTCATTGCTGACTCTTGGAATGGTGTTCCAGATAACCTTGATGCTGTCCTGGGTCTTGGTGACAGTGGTAAGCTGCAATTCTGATTTAGGTCACTAACAAGCTCTATTTGTCTGCTGTGAAGCTTCCTGAAGACTGATTTCTTGTGGTCCCTGAGTAGAAGCCAAATTCCCATACAGATTTACAAAGTACTAGTTAAAGCAAAATTTTTGTCTCTTGATTTTTCCCATTAATTATCAGTCGATAATCAGAGTTTGAATTGTTTAAAATGAACCATCTAGGGAATATGACATTTTAATCCAAGCAAATAATAATAA
>JAOEGS010012836.1:0-26065 GCA_025447755.1 Corythornis vintsioides | reverse complement strand
ATGCTAATTCCCTTTTCATGAAAGCAACTTAATTTAATTCTGCTACTACTCTTTGTCATTTACTTCCTTGACGCTGAACCCTTGGCAAAGCTTAATAAGGCAAGAAACAGCTTTCCTTCCTTGCTTTTATCTTTTTCCCTTTTTCTGGGAAAAAGCCTAAACCAAAACCACACACAAAACGGCCAACCAAACAAAAAAACCCACAAACACAAACCAAACAAACAAAAAAGCATCAAATAAAAACAAAACCAAGTAACAAGAAAACCAAACAAAAATGAAAAAAAAAAGCAACAAAAAAACCCAAGTACAAATGCAAACTATATCCTGTCTTATTTAAGTGTCTTAAAGCATCTTACTGCTTTCCATTGCTATGCTGTACACATGCTATTCAAATATCAGACAGGATATGGAGGAAAGTAACCTGTGATGGAGTCATTCCAATGTCAACATTTCCCTGAGGCTCAGATCTGGGCTCATGATGGTTTTCCAATTTGGGCATGGGGAAAATCAGCTTTGTGGAGAATTCTCTTTCAATGTAGTCTGAGACAGAGACTAAAGCAATTCCTGCCACCCAATGCCTGGTGCACTGGATGTCCTATCATCAGGAGGCACAACCAGGCAGCCCTTATGGCTTGGAAACTGCCCAGCTCCTTGGTAACTCCATAGGTTCCTCAGTACCAGCAGGCAGTCACAGCACCAGTTCAGCATCACCTTGTCTGACACAGCCAGAACCTGAGTATGATAACCTCCTTGATCACAGGCACAAATGAGTTGTATTTTGCTGGGTTTTTTTTAATCTCCTACCAACTGCAGCTAAGAACCTGGCCCATGGTTTTCAGTGGCCTCATATTTTGCACAGATATGCATAAATGTGTGGAAGCATACACTTCTAACACATGAGTCTTTACACAATTACACTTACAACAACTATTTTGCCAGCAAACATTTTTCCCAGAAAATTCTGGCTCACAAAATTGTAAACTGTCTGCAGACTCCATTTAACAAGACCTCTTTTCTCCGGGATGGGGATTTTTATGTTGTGGGTTTTTTTAATATTTTTGTTGTTGTTGTTGTGCATATTTTGAGAAATGTGTCTTTCAGTTCATTAAGCTTCACGAAATCAAACAGCCAAAGAAACTTTGAACAAGAATTATGTGCTCCATAATCTCAGCATACTTTTTTCATTTGCCTTCACAGGATACACCTACTTTTTCAAAGATCAGTACTATCTACAAATGGAAGACAAGAGTTTGAAGATTGTTAAAATTGGCAAGATAAACTCTGACTGGCTGGGTTGCTGAACTGTATGAGATATTAATAACCAAATATTTACTTTTTTTGTTATATGCCTTATCTGTAATTAGAAATAGATCTGAATGCTAATTAATGGACCAGTCTGGTACTGGCACCAAAACATTAAGTACCAGTACTGTACACATCAGATAATTTAAGAGTGTTCTCCTCCTCAGTATACCAAAGATGTTTACGTATATATTCTGGTACAGGTTTTCAGTTTTCATGCTAGTCATAGAGATGCTAGTAACAGAACATCCATCATTCTTTATTCCCTTGATGCTTAAACTAAGCACTGAAACCATTGGAGACTGAATCATGCCCCTGTGTTATACATGTCCCAAATAGGCTCAAATAAGATGTACCAGCAGTGCACTTTGAATTTTATTTTTCTAAATAGAATTCTGATATAAATAGATGGTTTGTCTTGATGTTTTTCACCCTCTTGCGAGTTTGATCATTACTTCAATTTATTTACAGAATAATACAGAAAGACTGTCAAGGGCACAGGTTGCCTCAGGATTTGATTTGTGTTGATGCATGATGGAATCATGGCAAGAAACTGTTTTAAAGTATTGTTTTAAAGTACTTTTTATTTTAATACCTTAAATTTAGCAATTTGCTTCATGCACTTTGTTACTACTACTACTACATAACTGGTTTATATGGATGGAATGACTCAGATTTTTGAAGTTAATGTGTTATACATAAAAATCAAGTATTATTGTTTTACTTGTTTTATTTTTTTTTGTTCTTTATAATATTGGGGTTTTGTTCAGTTCGGTTTTTTGCTTATGCATTGGGCAACAGAAAATGTTATTTTCATAATCTGGTGGAATGTTTCTCATTTAAAAAAAATCAATCAGAAAAGAATGTCCCACACATAAAGTGCCAACGATACAAATAAAATCAAATTACACTGTCAATACTTTCATGGCCAGGCTTCCTTGTATCATCTGAAATTAGAAATTCTGTAGCATGTTACACTAAAATACCTGTCAAAGGAAAGACAATATTACCCTGGTATATAATGGCATGTTAGATTTCTTTAGAAACTTAGCTTATTTTCTCCATTACTTTTAAGATGTAATTGCAGCAATTGACATTCAGAGATTACAAGGTCCCACACCTCTGCAAAGCCCACTGCCTTCTCAGAACAGTTTACATGCCTGTCTCTCATCCACACTCTCCTTATCAGCAGCCTACCTCACCACTACCCATCAGGAAGAGTCAGTACAGACACAGCAGTACACCTATCTTATAGGGAATGTAAGCTTGAGAAACAGAGAGGTGAAGCCTTAACTCCTGCCTGAGAGATCAGACAGCATTTGGCCCAAGGATCTCATCCAGCTCCATGCACATGAAACACTGTGAGACTCTATGGACTGTATCATGCAAGTGGTCAGTCCAAATCCTTCCCAACACATCTCACAATGAGTCCATGACTCATAGAACTGCCTGGTAACCAACTAATATCTGAGCAATTGGTTTCTACAAATCATGTTTACACTCAGTGCTTTCCTGTTCTAAGCAGTTCTTTTACTATGGTATTCTGAAAACATACCAATTCTACAGTGGCTGCATTTGCCAAACCATCTTTCCATTGCTATCCAGATAGACTTCCCACTTCAGGAAGCCACTGATTACTACAGACACTTCCCACCTGGATGAACCAGTACTATCTTCATCTATGCTTATTTCCTTCTGAGTATCCTCATTCTCTTCAGAAAACATGAATCACCTTCCCAATTAGTCCTGCACCAGAATCAACAGAACGAAGCACCGAACAAAAAGTAGCTGTAATTGCAAAACATTAGTGTCACAGTTTTTAGACATCTGGCAGTCTTTTCAGGATTGCATGATCTACTGAGCCATTGCAGGGATGTAGGGTCTGTCCTGAGCATAAACATCTTCCTATATGAATATTGAAAATATTCTGTTGCTTTAATGACTGCCAAGAGTTCATTTTGAGTGCTGCAGTAATTCATCCCTAGAGAATTTAAGTTCTGTTTAAGCATCCTTAATAACCATCCACTCCAGATTTCTAAGTTCCTGTGTCAATACTGCTCCAAACTTCATGCTTTAGCATCTGTATTTAGTATGGAAGGGTTCTGAAACATAGATATACTAGAGGAACACTTGCAATGGGCCTTTTCAGGTCTGACCTCGATAAGTCGCATTTCTACCGATGACTGAAATAGTTTTATTTTCATCTACATCTCACGTATATGTTTTGCAACATTGGCAAATCTACCAGTTTACCTGCTGTAATAGTAAGATCATAATCCTACAAAACTCCACACGTGGTGGGTTTAAGGACTTGTGCTCAGCTTCCTGTTCTATTCTTGCCTGTGTAAACACCCGTTCTCCTATGACTGCATAACTGGCAGAAAACCAAAATGAAAATTTCTATCCTTAAAGCAACTCACACTACTTTGGGTTCAGTTTCAGATTGGCAATGTTAATCTTAACGTCATCTGTTTCTGTTCACAAACTGTAACGTTTGCCAGGTTATCACCTACATATATCAGGCAGACTGTAGGAGTATACTGACCCTTCTCATTAACCTTTCCTATTTGACCTGTGGAATGCCAGAAGTCATGAAATGCTTCCCAGGAAGGTCTTGGGGTCTAATTCCACTTGCTGGCAGATGATTTTAAAAAACCCAGAAACAACCTGCTCCACCTCCAGGATACTATCTAGTATGATGACAGAGAAGAAACTTCAAAGTTTTTTTAATGTATTTTATGCAAGTAGGGATGGTTTTCCTGTGGCGAAAACTCAAGACACTGTTGTTATGCTTTCTCAGTGATTTTGTAACTCTTCTTTCTTGGTTGTACTGAGTCAACCATGAGATGGAAAGTCCTTGCCTGGCCTGCACTGCAGTTCTGCCCATACCTGGCCACATCCCATGCCCATCTGTCCCACTGAACTGCTTTCCTGTTTGACTTTGGACCTGCTCCAACACTATGGACTATTCTGGTGATCCCTGGACTCTTGGCTGAACTGGATAATCCTCCTCAGGCCTGCTCTTCTCACCCCTCTTGGGCACTGTGAGACCATGCCCTTGTCAGGGAGGCCACTGCCTCAAGATATTTATCTATTTTCTTTTCAGAGGAAGAAATAAAGGCTGAAAGGCTGTTTCTTGTTTGTATGGCTTTTCTCAAAGACACACAAAACCCAGCACAAAACTACCAGACCGCCACCTAACTTGTTCTACAGTTCTATTCAATTTAAGTCACGTTCACTTAGGACTTTTAGGTGTCAGGGGAGAGTTGCACACATACTGCTCAGGGGCTTGCTGCAACATGGACAGAGCTCAAACACTCTTGCTCCTTGAGCTGACAGAAACTTTGTCTGCTATGGGCAGGACAGGCAGTGCACACCCAGCAGGGCAGCTTCAATCCAATGGAGCAAAGGGCAGCTATTCAGTAAGAGCTGTCACAACACAAAAGGCAGCCAAGGCTATAATGAAATGCCATAGTTTAAATACCAGATAGAGCAGCCTGAACTGTGAATCATGCTTAGCAGTTTGTGTCTCACTACACTCTGTATTTGTTAAAAATACATTTTCTTTCTGCTCTTCTGTCATGATTTTACAAAGCAGCAGTTATCCATAAATTTAAGTAATTGACTGTAACTGTGCTGTTCTTTAAATCAGGAGAGAGAAGGTCCTTTGGGCCCATTTTTGACAAATTATTTCCATTTGTGCAATCAGACATGCATGTTTTTAGCAGCAAAGACTAGGTGAATGAACGTTCTTTTGCTGTTGGAAGAGATGAAGCCAACAAATGAGCAGGCACTGGGCCTCTGTGGGATCACTGCAAATGCAGATTTATACCTGCAAAAGGAAAAGATTTGTTCCAGGCTACTTATGTAAAACACTCAGTAAGTACTAAGGGATTTCAAAGTAAGGAACTGAAATAAGGACAAAAACTTAAAAATGGAACAAACTCCTCAAAACAACAACAAACCAAATAACTGAGTCTCAGAGAAATAGCACAGCCAGGCAGAACTGGATCAAAAGCCACCAGGAAGGTCGCTGCACACAAAGCCTGTCAGACTCACATGAGATCACTTGAAAAACATCCAGTACTGCCATTGCCTTCGAAAACACAAGTGAGAGCAAAATAGCATCCAAGGGTAAACTGGCCAGTGCTGAGATTTAGATTATTTCATGCACAACTAGCCAGGAAGCTGGGTATGTGGCTTTCCCACCTTGACTGCAACAGCAAATCTTTACCCAAGGAAATAAACTGGCTCCATTTTTACAGAAGTATTAATTGTAAACAAGACTTTTCAACAGTATTCATTTATTTTCATCATTACATTGTAATTATTTTTTTTAATAATATCACCAATTAGCCTTTTCTTGAGACAAATATTAAGAAACCCTGTTATTATCTCAGAACTCTTTCATCTAGTAGAGAAAGAGACAGGATGAACCATTACCTAGAAATTAACAGAAACCAAAAAATGCTTATGGTATTAGTGGTAGAAACAACACACCTGTGTACCAGGCTACCAGAAGGAGTGAGAGACAGGGGTTTTGTTTGCTTGGGGTTGTTCTAGGTCTTCAGGTCAAAGGCCTCTACCTTTTTCAAGAATACCCTTCATTCTGACTTTATTTCAGATGTTAAAACAGCATATTGGGAAAAATATACTGTCCTGGACCAAGTGAGGATTGGATTAAGTGAACCCATGGCCTCTTCTAGACTTGAACTGCCTTAAGCTATGAAATTTATAATGTATATAATCTTAATAAGTATAATAACTTTTTTTAAATTATGTATTAAATATAAGCCTGCATGTGTACATGCATATATACACACAAAGAAACAGCTCAGAGCTATATTAGACTATCGTATTTAATATTAAGGATTTCATATGAACGTTAGAATAGGTTATTTCAGTTCAAAGGGACCTATATTACCATCTTGTTCAACTAACTGAATGCTCATCAACCTTAATCTACTTATCACATCACATCACATCATAAAATACATCACATTTTGAGCAAAGGACAATAAGGTAAAAGTACAACTATTCAGTCTGAACAGCTGTTCTTCCTTTATAGCACTAGACCATTGAAGTCTAGCAGGTTGGTCAGCCTAAGCAGTGCTGAGGGCTCTACCCACACTGCCAGCTGACCCAATCTCTGGGGCTTTCTTTCACCTCTTTTTGTAAATCCCCAAACTGCTAGCACACTTCTAAAGGTCATCTTCAGCCAGCTTCACCATGCACTTAAGACTCTACCACAAACCATCAAGCTACTCTGAATAAGGGAGAGAATAAAAGGTCTGATGTCACTAAGGGTCTGCATTTCCATTGCTATGCCTGCTGCAGACTCTGCACAATGAACTGGAGGGTGAGAAGCCAGTAAACTGTTGAGCTTTCAGCTGTGTCTGCCCAGTGCTTTCCTCTGGGACTTCTCAGAACTACTCCCGAGTGACTAACTCACTTGGCTATTAAGAATTTGCTAGCATTGCCAAAATAAACTTAACATTGTAAGAGGATAATTGTTTTAATTTTGATTAGCCAGGAGTTCGGCAATCTGTCCCCAGAGTTATTTGGAGGTGGTCTCCCCTTCTTAAAAGGCATGAATTCACAATATTAAGCTAGGTTTTCATGTCCCTAACCACTGCTTTAACCTTGGACTGCTTCATAACACTATTCTGTCTTTCCTATTACTACTGCTGCTGCCAAAAGGGCTGAAGTTAGAAAGCAGCTTCACATTCTGCAGCTTGGTTGCCAGGCAATGATGAAGACCCAGCACCTCCACTGCATCAAGTTTCTAATCAAGGAAAAAGTTTCCAAGCCACAGAGACATTATTTCTTCTGTGGTTGCACTTCTAATAGACAATTCTGGCTGCTGCTTCTCTCCACTGCTCTCCTTTTCAAGTCCCTTAATCAGACTTCAGCAGAACCCCACAGCAGCAGAGTTCACTACTACAGGACAGCAGCTGATTATTGGATTAAGCAAACCAAGGTGAAGCAATTTACTGAGAGGCAAGTCCTGCATACAAAAGGGTCTTCTTTCCCCCAGTGGTCAGTGCACTGAATGTTGAACCTAGTCCTCTGAAGAGAGTGATTGCTCCCTATTTGGAGACTGGCAAGGCTCATTAAATTCTCACCTTTTCATGCTTTTCTTTTCCATTAAGAACCACATACTTTTCAAGGCCACGGACAGTTCTCTTGTCCAATAGCTCAAAAGTATGAAGGAGGAAGACCTACTTTGAAAATCCTTTTTCTGTTGTTTCCCATATGCCCTTTTAAAATCTTTGTTTGTAGGACCTGTAGGACTCTCTTCTCCATGAATAATGCTTTTCATCACTTAGATGCCTTCCCAAGTCATACTGTGTAGCACTTAGCCCTCACTCTCCTGCCTTCTATCACTGATTTGTGGGTACAACTGTGGCTTGATTCTATGCTCAAATAGTAAACTCCAGTTCTTCTCACTCTTTGAATCTAGGAACATTCTGAACCAATTTCCCACCCAAAAGGTAAGGTACCTGCCTAATTGACCTTCAGCTTACAGGTTTTTCTCCAAGCAGGCCCTTTGAGGAAACGTGTAACATATCAAAGCACTAATGGCCTTTACAGATTTTGGCGTGGCTATGCTGCATTTACCCACTTAAAAAAAAAAAAAAAAAGAAAAAGGAAACTGGTAGAGAGGAGTCTGCTATTACCTGTAAATGATCAGTTCAAACCTACTCTAGCAAACAAGACATGTCACACCTTCAGATATTTTAGTCTACAAGCACTATTTTTGGATGCAAATTCTCTAGTAAGAAAAATTGGGAAATATCAGACAGAAGTCACAAGCAGATTCTGTGCTTGATTTGCTCTACTTTTTTTTAGTGAAACCATGAGCTTAAATAGAGCTTTTCCACTTAAATTTCATCATACCCTTGTCTGCTGCACAAACTCTTCATTTCTACTTTTAATTTCAATTTCAGAATAAGGCAGTTTCCTCCATATGTATTCAAGCCAGAGAGGTCAAATAAGAATTTTCATGTCAACTATTTTATTATTTATCCTAATAAATATGTGTATATATTAATGTATATTTATATTTGCATAAAATAACTGTATACCTGTATTCAGCAGAAGTTTGCAATTGAGAGCAGACATTTGGTATGCAATGCATGGCAAACTGACAGCAAGACAATATTGCTATGTCAGAGACCCTAATATCTAAAATAAGATAAAGTGTGGCAGAAACTGGAGAAAAGAGGTAGAACAGTGCAACATATTTACCTACATCTCAAAGAGAAGCCATTATAGGCATAGGGGATCCATAGAACATCAGGGCTTAGGTAATAGTTTCCAAAATACTTAGGAACCCAAAAACTGCAGGTGTGCCTAAACTAGACTGAGGTAACCACCTCCTGCTTAACCCCATACAGCATTTTTAAGAAGGCTGAGCTGGTGTCTTTGCACATCATTTGGCCATGCTGGTTTTGAAAAGTTTTATACATAATCACACACACTGAGATTGCATTTATCTGCAGACTGCAAAACAAGATTATTTTACACACTTCTAAAAGTTATGTACGCCTCAAGGTAAACTGATGCTTACTGCAGTAGGGTCATGCTCTCAGCAAGTACTCTTCACTTTGTCTACTACAAACACAGCCCATCTTGCCATGTAGCAAACATGCTTTTCTTAAAGATAACCCAGCATCATATTAAAAAAAATAAAATAAAATCAAGTTCTTATATGAAAACTGCAAATAAATGAAGTTTTAAAGGAGTGACAAATCCAGAGCTTCACATTTCCTATTCAGGATCTGAATCTGTGTTTCTTTTTGATGCAGAAATCCACACTGACTACTTTACTGCATTCTTACCCACAGGGCTGATTCACCATTCCCAATGTTTCAGATCAAGGTGTGCACACTTCCAAATCAAGATGACAACTATAGGCACAAGCACATTTGAGCAGGGAAATGAAGAATAGAATCTCAAATTTAAAGCAGTACTAATACTCCATCACAGGCCCCTTGTTTGTTCTCTCTCGAGGCACAGCCATAACTGTGCATGCATACACCAAAAGGGTTTGAGATGCTTGCAGATGGCATTCTTACCAGGTTACCTTCAGTGCAATAAATACAGTTGTTTTATCTACTGTGTTAGCAATTTTTCACGTTATATTATTGCAATTCGCACCCACCAGCACGTCCAGAAAGCTATTAAATCAGGATTGCTTATAATGATATGAGATCTTTAGTCTCCCATGAAACAGACATTGCAGTCTATTTTAACATGGTGAAGACTTTCAGCATAAGATGAAAACTGGCCAAGGAAATTCTTCATAATTTGATAATGCCAACAGCACCATGGATTCTCCAGACTGCACGTGGGCAAGTAGCTTTGCTGCTTCCCATCTCAGCAGCTTTGCCTCTTCCATATACTTGTTCCCAACCCTGCCTAAGAAAACAATGGCTCTGTGCCACTGTCCTTCCAAGCCAGAAAGATGTCTGCAAGCAGGCACAACGTTCCGGCTCAGCTAGTACCCGAGATTGCCTTGGTACAACCATGGCACCAGCCAGGGCTACACTGATGAGAGGGAACCACAGAACAGGCAACTCCAAGAAAGAAAACCTGTGTAAATAATTCTGCTGCTCAACCACCATTCAAAAAAGCACCTTGAACACCAGCTGAGAAAGACTGCTGACTAGTACTGTGCAATTAACTTTCCCAATGGACAGCTTTTCTCCTGTGACCTTCTTGGAAACCTTAATACCATGAACATCCCAGCATCCCTTGTACAAGTATGACAAAACACATAGGAGAGAGTGCTACAGACAGCACAAACAAAGAACTATCTGCACCCGCAAAATTAGTTCAGAGAACTTATTTGCTCTAATTGACAGAATGTGTGACTCCAGCATTTAAGCCTGGATTCAATTAGGGGGGGGAAATCCCATAACTAGATTCAGGAATGTGAAAAGTTCCTGAAAACACAGGAAAGAATGCTTCTAAAATTGAAAGCTGTGTGGATTTCAAAACTGCACAGGGCCTCCGTGCATAAAAAATGAAAATATTTCTTTTTAAATAATTCTAGTCCTTGGAACAGTTCTGCTCCATACATTCTAGCCATGCAAAACTGGATGTGGTCTATGAAAATTAAAACATCATAATAAATATTGCTAAAATATATGTTTCTAGGGCGTGCTGGCAGCTTTTAGTGCTTCTGAAAAAAAGTGCATTTATTCAAAGTTTACACACAAGGCAGAGCAGTCCTGAATTAATGGGGAATTCTTCTTTTATGAAGTTGAAGTGGACTAGAGTCAAGGGAGCACATTCTTTTTCACATTTTTAAACTTTACAGGTAAACAACAGGCCTAATTCACCTTCCTCATCTCTCTTCAGAATATTTCATTCCTCCTCATTAGTATTTTAACCACTGCTGGAAAAAGCTACACTCTATGAAACCTTGTGCGTTTTAACAAGTTAAAACAACCATTCAAGTGCTCATTTTTGAGCTTACTTTCAGCCTTTTTTCACCTTTTGAACTGGCCATAGTTTCTCTAAAAAATGGAAGATAATGATTCACACTTTGTAAGTGCACCATGAAACCTGACTAAATAAATACTTCGCTATATAAATGCAAAGATCTCTCAAAGTCATGATTAAATCTAGACTTCCAGCTCCACATCTCTTCCTCAGCACAATACAGCCCCATAGGCAAACCACTTTCCCACATTTCCTAATCACTATTTTATGAGAAATGGGGCCCTCCTGGGTTTCACACTCTTTGTGGAATACATTCTAGTTTTTCATAAGTGAAAAATCACCAAAAATGGACTAATAGAAAAAGGACTGTTGTTTTCAGGTATATCTGGAATGCCATGAATAGCAAATTATTCAGAATTTGTATTCAATTTTCCCATTGAGGAGACACAGAATACAGTTAACTGCAGCAGGTAAAGAAGTAGCTCCCAGAAAAACAGACCCTGTTTTAATACCTGTATCTTCATATAAGATGCAGTTGCCTTGCTTGCCAATGTTAAAATTCTTAAGAAATATATCTAAATAATGGAGTATGACCTGAATAACTGTGGCATGAACCGGCTGTTGTAGACACCACGTGGCACACTGTGAAAATGCCAAAAGAGCCTCTGCAGAAATTGCAGTGGAAATAGTACAACCAAAGTTCATGAGACTTACAGTCCTAACTTTCCTTAAATTTGGAAATAGGTTGTGTCCTCACTAGACCCCCCATATACAATCCCAAGGTAGGCAGCTTTTTTGGAAGGGCATTTATGAAGTGTGGATGTAACCCAGAAGTTTTTTTGAAGTTCAAGGAGAGAAAAGTCTCTCCAGTGCCAAAAAGTGGCTTCAGATAGGTTTAGAGAAAACCAAGGGAGAGTTATTGCAGTTGACACAGCATTGCTTCCAGTTCGCTTTTATTTCCAGAGTTGTTTCCAGTTTGATTTTATTTCCAGAGTCAGCAGACAGGTTGTCACAGAAAAACATTTGAAAAGAAAGAGTAACTCTAAAATACTTCACTTCAGATAAGGTTTTCAGAGAAACGAGACGATAGAGTCCAGTAGCCAGACAAACATCGCCACTTGCAGGCTAAAATAATCACTGCATCAGCCACTCGAGCTCCATTAGTGAGAGCTGAGGAAAAACACCTTCACCAAGCCCAAAGACACTCCTCCCCTCAGCAAAAGCATGGCCCCAAAACCAGCCTGTGTACCAAAGGCAGCACAGAAAATAGCTGCATCCCTCCAAGTCCTCAACGTACAGCAAGAGCCTGCCAAGCAGGAGGCTTGCAGGATTTTCTTCCCTTTGTGTCAGTTGATTGTGGGGTAATGCAGAGCTATTCAGGAAGAAAAAGGGTATTTAAAACATCAAAAGGGAAGCATATTTTGTGGGGGAAACGTGTGAAAATGTATTGACAAAGGCATTTCTTTAAAGAGAAGAGAACTGTTGTACCACTTTCCATGATTCTCTGGTACATATGCTCCACTATATGTATACATCTATATACACTCTGTATATAGAGTATTCATTCAGTACTCATTCAGGGGAAGCTTTTCCTTAACTTTGCCTGTCCCTCCCTCCTCCTCATATCCCTCAGGCTCTGCATTTTAATGACCATCCCTTCAGGCCAAAGGAGGAAAGTATTCCAAATTCTTCAGACAGGAAAGGGTGGGGGGTGCCTGAGATGGGTTCAAGGCATTTTCTCATTGTAGGAGGTAAGTTCCACACAACAATTCCTGCCAGTCTGAAGAGCAAATATCAACTTTATAGAAGCACAGTGTGCTGCCAGTAAACCTCTGCTCTATCCCATGGCTCAGCAGTATCTCAGCCATGCACTATTTATATTCAAACCCATTATCTGTACTTTTTTTCCAGGCATAGACATTGTTAAATTCTTTGTTCTTTAAACTGATACCACCTGGATGTAATTTTAACTGGTCACTTTACAGAAATTCTCAGGCATAATTCAACAGATGAAACTGTTTACTTAACTCCAGAATTCCCTTTTCAAAGGTTTGGGGTTTTTTTTACATTGTGGCATGTGACTAGCATGCCAACTGCTTTGCCTGGAGAACAGGAAATTAGGTAGACCTTGCCTCTATGAATTAAAGGTATGGCACAACTATGGCATCACAGTGGAAACAGTCTGAAAAAATTTTGTGTTCTTGAGCATATTATAGATGCTGTGAGAAGTCCTGATATTTAGGAACAGTGATTGCCATATACTCACACCATTACTACATGGCTTTGGAGAATAACTGAGGAGGTGGGGCAGTGCAATCTAGTCTCAGATTAACAAAGTACAGAGCTACCAGCCAGTAACTTCACAGGATTAACAAAAAGGTATAGGGCCCTAAGGGAAGATGACCACAGAAAAAGAGCAAGGAAAGTGGTAAATGGATATTATCCAAGATATGCATACGGTTCATCTCCACAGAGATTATGGCTCTGTTTCACCCTTGGGAAGCCAGCACTGGTCTCTTCTCCCCTATGTCATCCCACCTTGTATGTCACTCAACACTCCCTGTTGGATCCTGAGGGCAGCAACAAAAAGCTACACTTTGAGTCCAAAAAATTATTCTTCTCAACTAAACAGCTTTCACAGCTGCTACTGCACTTAGTCAGGTAACAAAGCTTCAAACATCAGGGAAGTATCTGTATCATATCTGTATCATAGTACTGGTAGCTATTTATAAACACTCTTCTAGTTTATCAAAATGCAAGATTCTAATTTATTTGTGGAAAAAAAAGACCTAGAATTAAACATAATAGCATTGCCTAATAGATAAAGGAGGGATGTTCTTTTCTTTCTTCCTATTTGCATGGCATGTTAAAATAACTTGGACGCTATGCTAACCAGTGAAGGCAGGGTTAAAGTGAAGGCCTCTTGCTCCCTGCCCCCAGGTGCTACATAACAGTATAAACCCATTTCAACATAAATATAGTGCCTATAATTTTTATTATGCATATGCTCAGTACTGCTTTTATGTCTTTTACTCTTGAAGAGACACTGTGACAATTTAGCACGATCTCCTTAAATGTCTCCTCAAATTCCAGCCATGGATTACTATATCACACAGTCACTTTTAGAGGGGCAACAACCCTTGATTTAAAGCAATGGAATATTTACCACATCCAACAACTGTCTTTTTAAGTACTTCTGATACCACAATACCATGAATGACAGCTTATTCTTCATCCAGCATGAAGGATATGAGGAAACCACAGGACATGCCTGGGTTCCAAATCATGCTGTTTACTAACTATGTCCAAACATACAAACCCTGGTAGTTGAGTGTCTAATGCAAACCCCTGTATCAGACCTCCAGAGCCCAAGAATTTCATTACCAATAGAGAATATGCTTTCAACAAATTTGTGCATAATGCTCTTTACCCTTCAAGATTATTGACTGCAGACGTGTTTCTTAAAATGTGCTTCACGTTAGTTTGTTGATGGCAACTTTGTTTTATTCAGCAACTAAAGATAACCCTGGTCCCCTAAATAGAAGCTAGAACTGCTTGCTCAACCCAGAAAAAAGCATTCAACAAGGCTAACTTCACATTTTCACAAGCTAAATTTTAATACATTAAATAATAAAACTATTAATTTTTTTACAATTGTTTTATTCAATTACTGTGTCCATCTTTTCAGGCAAAGACATGTATGAGGTCTGGATTTGCCAATTTGTCAATCTCCAGTGAGACACAGAGTCAAGGAAATTATTCTGCACTAGACAAAGTAGTAAAAGGAAGCTCTTGGTTTCATCAGCTTGCAATACTGCAGGTGGTCAACAGGCAGTAGAACAAATAACTTTAAACCAGATAGTCAACTACTCCATAATAATCCATGCTAATTTTAAAAGTGAAATCTTTTGCTCACAGCAAAATCTACTTCTAACCTTTCTAAGGCTTCTGACACAAAGCAATACAGCAAATAATACAGCTTTCCTACAGAGAAATTTATACTGCCCCCCCCCCCAATTACTTGGGAAGTCAGCAGCATTTTCTTTCCAAAGTCTCTACACCAGATCTACTCCAAAACCCATCAACAACAAGCAGCTGTTTTCATTAAGTGCAGTATAGCCAAGCAGCAGAAATGGACAAGCAATTTCCTGAAGAAGGCAGCACAAATGCAAACACAGCTACTGGCATGCATTTCAGTCTAAATATTTTCAATCAAAGCACCTCTGTATGCAATTAGAAAAAAAATCAGAATCAATCTAAATAATGGAATTCAGACAATGGGATTGTGTTTCTCAGCACACATCTTTTGTAATTAAAACCTATTAGTCTTGCCTATCTACAGCACAGAGCAGTTCAAGGGCTTTAAGGAATAACAACACTTTACATCAAGGCACTTTATAAATACGAACTAATTAATTCATGGGCACTTCAGGGATCTGGGGCTTTTGCTGTGGAGCCTGAGCTGCCACAGGGAGAGGCAGCAGATCCAGAATGCCACCTATTCTGAGAACTGCAGAGCAAACACAGGCATCTGCTAATACCTCTTCTTGGTGACTTGTATGATGAGCAACAGGCAAAGCAGGGTAGAAGAAATCATGACTTTACTCATCATTTGGGAGCTTCTTAATTTTAGTGCAGTTTTGAGCAGCTATTAGTGCTAACCCAAAAGCCAGCAGCACTACAGAATCTTGCTGGGGTAGCAGCTGCCATTGCAGAATGTGTAGGAGCAACAGAATACAGTCTCCCTTTCAGAAAGGCAAAGGCACAGGGCTCAGCACTCAGCTTTATTACTAGAAACTGCATGATCATTTCTGGGACTTCTCTCCAGAAAACACAACAGGAATTTCTGCACCTGTACTATAAGACATTCCCAAATAGATAAGGCAATCAACCTGGCATGCAACAGTGCAGCCCAAACAGCAATTTGCTTTTTGTTTATCTCAGCAAGACTTCAGCCCATGCTGTACCAAGGATCTGCTCAGTGGCATTTGATTCATTTTACTAGACCGCTGTGTCACTGGACATTGGTAATTCTTTCCAATGTTTTTCTGCTTTAATGAGGCACAAGCAGCTGGAATATAGTGTTGCACAACTGTGCATGCTAAAATCCCTGGCCTCTTATATCAAAGTTCCTTAAACATGTTTATTCTCCCTGCAAAAGAATTTCAACTCAGCCACAAACTTTGTGCTCAAACACAGTACGACAGAGCCTCTTCATTTTAAGCTATCCAAGCATATTCAAATTATTCATACAAAGACATAATGTTTACTCTGAGGTACAGAACAGGAAGACAAAAAAAATTTAAAAATACCCAAAGAATTCTCCAGTGTTTCCATTCTGCCTTCATTTATCTACTTTCTTCTATGACATTATCTCCAAGGGACGCGTGCAGCTTTGCTCTCAGGGATAAGCGTCGTGACTGCCAGTTTTAGCCACAGTGAAACAGTCTCTGAAACCAGCTTGAGAACCGATCCAACCTCAATGAGCAAACCACCAGCAGACTTGAGAATACTGCAACTCCAGCCTTTCTCTAGTCTGTGCAAAAGTGAGCAACCACCATAGCACTCCATGTAACATAGATAACAATATCATTACTATGCTACTTCTTTACAATGATCCTCCTTGGAAAAGAAAAAAAAGAAAGCTCTACAGGTAAAAGTTATGTCCAAATAACAGTTATTTCACCTGGAAAACTACACAAAAGTTCTCAGTGTTATGTGGAAAAGAGCGGTATAAAAGTATAAGTAGAATATAAAACTGAATTGGATGTTCTGCCTTTCCTTATGAAAATATTATTCAAGTCATATTTCTGCAAAGGACAGAGTCACAAACTGGACCTGTTACACTCTATCCTTTTTACTTCTCTTCTTGTTTGGATCTTCAATTGACCCCCAAGAGATAATTTAATATTAAACATGTCAAAATGACTACCAAGGAAACCGGCTTTATTTGAAAACATTTGTAAAAACAATGTTTTCAAACTTAAGAGTCTAAGCATAATTTCCTGGGAAACCAGAAGTGGTGATGGAGACTTACTGGAGTTACTGAGGAAGACTTCAGACAGGGATAACACTGACCTTGTATTGTGGAAAGTCCTTTGACACCAGAGACAGCTAGCATTGAAACAACTGGCAGGGAAGCATTAACACCTCCAGCATCCAACTTTAATGCATTAAAGGTTATACTAGCCCTTGCCAACCTCTCAGCAGCATTCTAAGTGACACTACAGGGCAAAGTGGATAGAAATGTTATCAAGCAAGAGAGGAATAGAAAGCATTCTTACAGAAAAAAACCCACCAAACGCTTTCTACTAAGGAGTGATAAGTTCTCAGAAATTAATCTTGTGTCACAGCATATGTGTTAAGAGTGAAGCTATAAAATCTGGAGCAAGACATAAACCAAAGAAGAGGCAAAAGGAGCTTATTAGTACCCTTTTGAGGGTTTTTACTTCCTCCCTTCTCTATTACTTTCAAAAATTGAATGTAAGTAAAAACATTGTGAAAAACAGTTTTCTAAAGACATTCTTGTTCTATGGTCACAAATGGAAATCCAACAAGCACAGAGAGAGGTTTCAGAGATTTAATTCCACATCTCAGGGCCTAAACTGTGTTTTAGCTTGCTTGCAGGATTTACCACTGTGGTGAGAAGACATTTTTTAGAGAGAAGGCAAACACTGCTATTTACACAGAAAACACATTTCCCTGCCTATCAAAACACAAGCTCTTAAGAAAAGTGCTTATTGAAATTTAAGTATAATAAAGCAGTGGTTCAGTAGATTTTAGGTAATCATGGCAGCACATTTTCCTTCAAAGGTTCTTTGTTGTGTTTTATCATTCTTGACATTTCATATGGAATCTTATGAGCTTTTGCAGAGGAACAGCACTTTTACCAGAGCTGCAAATTGCAGGGGTAGGAGGGGTTGATGCTAAACATTATTAAAAGATCTTCCTTTCCAAAATAAGAAATGAATGCAAAGGCATAAAATCTTCTGGAAGCACGAATCCTTTAGAAAAGCATCAGGAACAAATGAGGAATATTCTGAGTTTTAATAAGAAAGTCACCTGTGCATCTGCCTCTGTTAGCTCTGCTTACTATCTGGGGCTTCAGTGGTCAGATAGAAGACCGTACCACGAGTTAACAAGACAGTACACACAGTTTAAAAAGCTTTCCAGATTTCTGTCATTTGTGTGTTGAAAGATTCCAGTTGACATGGCTAGAGCACAGATTTCCAAGCCCAGTTCCAAGGATTTCTAAGGTCCAATACAAAAATCAAAATCAGATTTTATTTAAAATGACAGACGTTAATATTCCCTTTTGTAGCAACACTGAGATTAACATTACTTTTAAATCCTGATAATGGCACCTTCTGGAAATTATTTGTTGCTCTGCCTCTCCTGGCCATTTAGTGACTGCTTTGATACATAAATTGCTAGCAGATCTATACACTCATGAGCAAAAGCCATGTTTCTTGTTTGATTTCACAACTGTCAGAGGCAGCTCCCAAATATCAATACATTAAAAACTAGATTTATATCAGGATAAATTACCACAAGTAGCCATAAAGTGTTTTTTGTTTGTTTTTCTGGAGTTCTTCCTCACTTTCTCTCCTTTCCTTTCTTTCATGGATCATATGATCCATTTTAATGGCACACATCCTTCCTCTGATCAGTTAATATATTAATCTTTCATTCACTTCCTGCCAAAATCCCTAGGCTATTCAAACTGTTCTTCACTCCACTTGTCTTGTTGGTAGGCAGCAATGGATCCATCAGTTTCCTTCAAATTTCAAGTTAATAAATCCCCGAGTAATTAGCTGACGTAATGTGTCTGCACTGAACTACTGCATTACTAGTATGAGGATGGGATAATGCATAATTTAGCCTTCCAAAAATCCAGATCCTTAGTTTTGGAAACTCTTGTATTAACCTAATGCTTCCTGATAAAACAGCCTGATCCTGCTGAAATCAGCGACAGAATTACCACTGACCTCAATAAGAACAAGGTTGCAACACAACTAACACAGGGCTGTGTTATTTCCAATTGTTTTGGTACAAATCACAGGCATTATAAAATGTGTCCCCACCCCAAAAATAAAATCCTTTGGTTGTGTAGCAGTAGCTAAAACCACTTTGAACAGAGATAGCATTTCCTGTTTCAGAGCACTTTACAACTGACTGTGCCTTTCAATCGCTTCAGTAAAACAACCACATCGCACTAGACAGGAAAGCAGCATAGAATTGCTGTTGTTTGCCCAGTGGAGCATGGGTGAAATTCCAACACGCTGCCCCTGCGGGTCGATGGCCCTCTGCTGTTGGGAAGAGGAAAGAGCACAAGACTCTGCAACTAATCATCTCCTGTTATGAGCCGAGCTACAGCTCCATAATCCTTCACTAGCATCCACGTGTGATTTTAAGCCACAGAAGAAAGAGAGGTTACTGGTTTACTGTTCAAGGCCCAGTTCCAGTCTGTAGAACCTGCCTTGCACATCCGTGTCCAAAAGCTTCTCCAAGCCATCTGGGTGGAGCTCAAGCAGCATTTCCTCACCCTAAAGCACACTTTCAGACTCAAACCTTCTTTGAAAAAAGGAGTGACAAAACTCGGGCATAGCACTCAGAATCAGTATCTGAATCTTCCCTGTTACACACATACTCTTCCTCAGAGCTTCCCCTGCCTTTTGGCTCACCACCAACTTTGGCAATCATCAGCAGAAAAAGCAGAATGTTGATTCTTACTGTGCAATTAGCAGCAGGTCCCTGAAAACCAACATGTTGTTTATATCAAGCCTTTTCCTTAGTTTTCCTCTGTTTTGGTAGGACAGTCATTTTTTTCCACTCTTTCTGCCCTTTTCCTCTTAAAAAAAAATATTTCTTTTAACCCATACTCCAATGCTCCCAATACATCTCTGCTCTGTAACTTCATAGCAAAATCTTATCAAGGCTGGTTCCCATATCATATCAACCTCATCTGCACATACCTGTGTAGAAGAAACACTGGAGCAGCCTTCACAGGTCCTGACTGTCAAACAATATGTCCCCCTTGGGCTTGCTTTAAATTACCCAGCTTTCCCCAATCAGCCACAAACCTGCAGCACTTGAGAAGCTGGTGCAGGTCAGGGCAGATCACATTAGCATTAATTGAGCTCACACACCTGGATTTTGCTGCTCTCTTACAATCTTGCAGCTACACCTGTATTATTAATGGCATTATGACATTTTCAGCATTGGCACTCAAGGTATCCAGAAATTTGTTTGAGCAAAGCAGCTCTCTGTTAATACTAAAGAATGGACAGTCTTTGTCCATGTCCAGGCTTAAATCAACACACAAGGCAAAATGCACTTCATGGTTTGACACAAACCATGCTGTGTCCTGGGCTTTCCCCTGTTTTTGTTCACTCAGTGAAACTACTGAATCTTAAGCTTTCGGCTACCAAAGTAATTTAAGATTTTCTCATCCTACTCACTGTAAGAAGCCCACAGACTTCACCAAAATTTAAAGTTAGAAGACCTCTTCCTACAGTTACTAGATAAAAAAGCTTTACTACATGCTTTCCTTTCCCCCCTAAATTATAGTTACTACTATCTTAGTTTCCTCAGATACCTATGTTGAGTCACAGTTAGTGAGTTGGTTGGAAATGCCTCTCACATGCTCTTGCTTTTTTTGCTCTCAACTCCTCTTTATTTTTTGCAAATATAAAAAGAAATTTGGCCAGTCTGCATACTTGCTCTCCTACTACTGTGGTGTACTTAAAACTTTAAATAACAAGACAAAAATATGACTCAAGTATATTTCTGACATATGGATGGAGTCCTGGAGTGTGCATAGTTGTGGTGAGAAGCATTTGTTTTCCTTAGCCGGAAACACATGAGTTATACAATACTGTGAGGCATAATATATTTACAATTTAATTTGCCCTATTAAGACTTTCATGCCCTCGGCTGCATCTGCCAAGGAAGTCAGGAGACATTAACAAAGCACACAGACCTCTGCTGCTGTCTAGAGAAAGCTGATGGTAAACCAACAGGGAAAGTCACATGGTTTTGTTATATAATTTTGGTCTTCACTAAAATAGCCAAAATGTCTAACTGTACTGAGGGAATCTCTGTGAAGAGATGATGTTTGAGGGACAGGTCCTAACCTACCCACTACTAACTATGACAAGACATGTATTACAACTGCTTAGCTTTGGACTTCAAAAAAAGCAATGAAGAGGTCCAAGACCTTGTCTGCTGATTAGGGAACAAAGAAGGCAGACTAATTTCACTTCAAGTAAGCAAGATAAAGCTTTTCTCCCCAAAACTCCAATCTGCATCTCCCCTAAGTTTTGCTTATTGACCAGCCACACTCCTGTTTGCACTACAGTTGCCAGTAGTTCAGGAGAACTGGTGCTACTCTGAATGACAACTCTGCCCTTGCTCTGGTGCAGTCCCTGCACAAGCTAGTTGTGAGGAGGGGGTGAAGGTGACTTATGAAGGTTGTTATAGGCAAGATAACATAAAAATAAATAAGCTAATGGTATACCTGCTTCTAACAGCTCCCTCCTACTACAGGCCTGAGGTAATTGGAGAATGGGCAAGGGGCTAAGCAAGGGGCCAGGCAAGACTAAATCCCTGCAACCAAAGACTGCTGACATCATTGAAAGACAATATAAAGGTGTTGTCTCAGCTATCTGAGATTGACCCAGAAGTCCATTCAGATTGTAGAAACAGCCTCAGGAGTCACACATTTGTCTTGTTATTTGAAGGATATAATGGAAGTCACATCATTTGAGGGTCTCAAACTCAGTTGGACACTGTTCTAACATCTTGGGCAAATGTCTCAGTGCATTGCTAGAGACTGTGGTTATGTATTTTTCACATTTAGACATGGAGTGAAAACATTCTTCAGAGGCCATACTATACTGTAAATTATTAAGAAATCGTTATAATACTGGCTGCCTAAAAATTGCATGGGCTGGGTAGTGGAACTTTAGAGCTGGAAGCAATTCATCTCCTTCAAACACAGGAGCTGGAATAAACTCAGGTAACAGCCCATACAATAACTTAGTATACTAAATAAGTTTTTCTTTGACTTACTCCAAGTCAAACTCTTGACATTTTTCTTTCTATACAATTTAAAACAGAAACAATGTAAGGGAGACAATGCACATGAAAAAGAATAATTTTAAATAGTGTAAAATATAATCATGTCCCAATAAATTACAAAACGGTCTACACAAATAGAGAACTCAAACTGCTAATAGTAGCTTCCCATACTGGTTTATCACCACAAAAAAAAAGTTTAAAGTTGTGGTCCTGATATTTAGATGAAATAACATTGCACTTAAAAGGGAAGTTCGAAAGAAAAAGACACTTTAATTGAAGCAAAGGATTAAAGTTAAGAAATGGAAAATCCAAATTACCAAAGAAACAGTCCCACTATGAGGAAGAAATAACCATACAGAATAAGCTTTAGGCGATGGAAACAGTATGCTGATAACCTCATTGAGGCACTTGACATCCATCTGAATATAATACTTGTAACTGTACCAAGAAGAAAACACTTGCACTTGTAGTGGAGGCAATATAAATAACTTTTCCACATCTAGTTTCTACTGACAATAGGATCTACAGTAACATGAAATGAACAGAGACTAGCCTAAACTTCCCATAAAATAAAACGAGTAATTATATTTTATACAGATCAGTACATATATATATATGTTACCTGACAGCAAGCTGTCTTTTATGGTATTTTGCAGGAACATACTCATCAAGTAACAGAGGCTAAAGATGACTAGGGATTTATCGCCCCCTTGTGAATAGAAAGATGCAGTGCAGTTGTTGCGGTTACTAAAGAATCCTGTAGTAAAAACATAACTGTACAATAAATAAACATAAATTTGGATTACTAAAGGTAGACAACTGGCTACTGTAATAATCTTTAAGAATTTTATCAGAAAAGGATAAACCTCAAAATTAAAAATCATTTAAATTCCAGTCAGATGAAACAGGGCATTTTTTCCATTTAGCAGAAGACAGCAATCTACCTTCCAAAAACCACTGCCTACAGCACTGATGTCAAATGGCACGGACTAGCCCAAAGGTCTGCTAACCCCCCGAATAAACAGTTCTGTCATTTCTTATTCTCACATGCTTCAGTATGTCCTCTCCTAAGACAAAGTGGCCAGTACCTGCTACCAGCTTCCCCTTCAACTCAGCCTATCCCATAACTGCAGGCTTTCCCAGGCACACAGGCCCTTCCCAGGTGCATGCAGAGCAAATCTCCTCTGTTAAGACAAACTCATTCTGTTCTTCTACTGACACATCTAATAACAAGGCAGCTTTTTCCTCTACTTCTTCAAAGAAACTTTACTAAATTATTATTTTTACTATTTACTAGATTATTATCAGTCCATAATGTCACAAAGCCAAGTGCCATTTGGTCATGAATAACAGAGATTCTTATTATGAGAAGCAAGAATAACACTGTTTTACAGTAATCCAAGAGCTTCTCTTGGTTATGCTGTCTTCTCTAATTTATAATAAACAAAACATAAATCCTATCCAAATGAAGGCATCACCAAGTCCTACTAGCACAATATAAAACCCATTTCCACAAAAAGCTATGTATTAATGCTACTTAGCATAGTAAATATTTAAAATGATACTGCAGCAAACAAATTCACCTACATCTTCCATGTTCTTAGTAGTGACACTTAATAAACACAGCTTTATAGCTACTATATTTAAATGCAATTAGTTCCATACATTTCCAGCTTAATAAGAAATAATACATATTCATTTCTGCTCATTAACAGTCAGTATATAACTCTTAGCTAATGAACATTCAATTATGTTCCCCGAATACATTGTGGGATAAATTCTCTTTTTGTTGCTCATATCAGTTCACTTCAATTCAGTTGCTTCTAATTAAAATTCCTTTGCCTCGTGTAGACAAAACTGGTGTTGGTTTTATTTTTTTGGAGCCCCTGGAGACTTCTTTAAGAGTTCTGTTTTATCTTTATGTACAGTCAGCTCCCTAATTAATGCTTTAAATAGGGTAAACTTTACTGAGGCTCCTGGGTTCAGTTCAAAGGAAAAAAAAACAAACAAACCAAACAACAAACCAACAGTTAATTTTATATCTCATTCTCATACAACTCACTGGAGTCTCTCTTTTTCTTGTAAATCTACTTTTTTCTTTTGTTTTCAAGTGAATTCAATAATCAGGAAAGGTGCCAGTTTGAGACCACTGGGAGATGGAGATTCCCCCATCACCAGTCTAGAGTCGTCCTTACCCAGAGAAACAGAAGAGAAATTCTTGTCAAGCTGTCCAGTTCTGCAGCCAGCTCAGGTGAGGAACTTTAACAGGAGGATTCTCCAAGGGGATATACCCAGTGGATTCCCTGAGATAATACCACCTTTATTTTCACTCAGCATCAGCAAGACCCAATGTTATTTTTTCCTAATTTGTTTAACTTGTTAGCTCAGCAATCTACTGTCTAGGACCAAAAATCTAACACGAGTCTTACTCACTCCACTGGGACTAACAACATGCAAGCTAAGCATGTACTTAAGTACTACCCGTTGTAGAGGTCATTATCAGGGATGACTTTCCAATAGAAGTGACTAGGTTCTTGCCTCTGATTTGCTTACCTTCTGTCTGTTAAGCAGTGCAAAGAGAAAGAAATTCAGCAGAGGCAGCATTGGGGAACTCTTAGTATGAGGTTTTCTTCTCTGAAACAGCATTCTAGGACATATTCCTGGACTATTTTACCTATACCTATGGGCTGGATTCTCCTACTTACAGACTGGGGCCAGCACCTTCCCTCTGATAAAAAGAGCTAGAAACAAATTTCAAGTGGAGAGAATCACTTGGAAACTTACCAGTCAAACACTTTGTGACCCCTGTGTGCACCAGTGTAATGGACAGAACAGTAGCACAGGAGTCTAACAGTGAGGGAAGAAAGGAACAAGGCAGAGGAAGGAATTTTTGTGAGAGGAAACATCTAGGAATACCCAGGAGAAAACTTCGCTTTAGGGGTGCTTCAGTCCTGTTTAACATTAAATGACAACTCCAAGACACATGGAAGTCTGTGTCTGATTTTGAAGAAACAAGAAAGTGTGTCCTGGTTTGTGTGTACATGCATGCTCATGTGTGTGTCTGCTGGGATGGATTCATGGATGCCAGTCAGCACATCCTCCAGTCCACAAGTACCCGAGCACCATGAAAAGAACAGTCCAGAAATGCTGCTCTTATTTGAAATCACACTAAACCAATAAATTCTACTGAGGGATGTGCAGAGCTAGATTAGCACAAGAGAAGTTATGGATGGAGCCCTAATGAATTACACCATGTGTTATCTAGCCCATTAAACATTCTCATGGATGACATTTTTTATTCAATGTTAAAACTATATTAGTTATACAGACTGTTAAGTAATGCTTGTTTCAGCTACCTTCTATAATCAGATCTCTTTTTTCCCCAAGGTCTGCTATTTGTTTTTTACCAGGACTGATCTTGAAACAATACAGGACAATTCCAATTCCTGTTCAACAGTAAGTATTTTGACTACTAGTGCAGCTGATATTGTCTGCACAATAGACCACCCTTATTCCTGTAGACTTCATCAAGGGGACAACCGGGTCCACACTGCTCTGCTTATCACCCCTATCTCATCTCCTCAGAGCCTCACACAATGCCTTTCTGAGACTGAGATACACCTATCAAAACTGTTTGTGGCTTTTTAGTTCAAAGTACCCGTGGCAGCCTGCCACAGTGCTACTGACAGAGCATGATACTGAGGATGCATGTTGCATGGCCAAGACATTTGAGGGTATACGACTTACCAGGGTAACACTGCGAGATTGTCCCAGGTGGAGAAAGGAAAACTTGACGTGACCTGCTTTACACTTTGTGGCTGCACTGGTCCCTGAAGAGCAGGTGCTCTCAGCTGTGCCCAGATTTCTTCTTTGAGGACATTAGTTAGTTGACATTCTTCCAGGAAGTAAGCAGAGACTGAAGCAGCAGCAATAAGGCCTGAAAGGACAGACAAACAGGAAGGAAGACAGAAAGAAAGGAGGAGGAACAGAGAAAGAGAATGAGAAAGAGAGAAAGAAAGAGTTAAACTTACAATTGAAACATACTTAGAATCTATTTCTGTTCTCATACCCATTTTGCACAAACAATTCACACTCAGTATCACAGAAGAGGAAAATCAGAATGCACGAAGTTCTGTGGCTAGTCATTGAGGCAAGAGGCAATGGGAGCAAGTTGGAGCACAAGAGGTTTAGGGTAAACACAAGGAAAAACTTTTTCACAGTGAGGGTG
>JAOEGS010012835.1:0-13772 GCA_025447755.1 Corythornis vintsioides | reverse complement strand
CATCTCTGGAGACACTTAAGAGCCGCCTGGATCTGTTCCTGGGTGACTTGGTCTAGGTGATCCTGCTCTGGCAGGGGTGTTGGATACCTAACATCTGTGAATCTTGAATCACTGTATTCATTTAAGGCTAGGCTGGGTTAGGCTTTTCAATTGGTTCTACAGCTATATTTTTTATTATTTTCCTTATAAGTTTCTTTAGGTGGTCTCTACAGATCTCAAAGTGCAGTACCTGACACCAGAACGAGAACACATGAGTTATTAAACCTCACTCATCTTTCTGCTTCAGTTTACTATGTTCTATTTGCTGAATTTTTTTTTTCCATTTTCTTCTTCAGTTACACAATAACATTTTAACTTCAATGCATAGATGCCAAAATAATTCAGTGTCTCCTCAGTTTGCATTTTCTAAAAACTTAATCACATTTTCTCTTCCATTATCCAAGTCACTAATTAAAATATCAGAATACCAAAGCTGACTAGCCCCTGAAAAATTGCATTTCATACATGCTTCTGATTTCACAGTGAGCTATTGATTTCCTAATCAGCGTTGAAATCACATCACACTAGTTTTATCAGGACAATATCTTCCTAGCTTGCTATTAAGATATTATATATGACACTATTGTTCTCCCACCTTACTGGGGAATGTATTTGAAGGTTTTTCTTATTGCCTAATTTGATCAGAGTGGAACATACATTAAAAGGCAGATGCAGTCAGACATGGAGGTTGCTTTGGAAAAACACAACAGTTGCATGCTTCTTTTCGCCTGTTTATGGGGAAAAATAGAATGAAAAGCCTGGAAACTAGATGCAACAGCCCATTCATTAGCTAAAAGACCAGATGTTGGTATTGAAGAGAACCATTCAGACACATCAACAAATATTTTATTATCCTTTTGATCAACTCTGAGAGATACTTCTTTAAAAATTACCTTTTTTCCTGCTGGATTTCCCAGGACATAACATTGCTTATTTAGCTGCACATCACGTGTAGCTCCTGTACAGATATTCCACTGTTACCTGCTCTTTTCTGCTTTTATATTTTATGTTGTCAGAATGAGACCAACATGTCACACATCTGGAGTGCAACTGGTTTTTCCCTGGCACGTGGTTTACAGGCTGGAAGAAGCTGAAAGGCATATAACCCCTGCAGCAGCCAACTGCTTCTCTCTGTCTCCTACTGTGTGCTCCTTTATGCAAAAAATCAAACTAATCAAAGAACAAACATAAAACATCTGAGGAAGAAAAAAACAACTGAACAAAACAAATCTGCCTGACTGCTTGACTCACTAATAAAGCTGAATTACATTTTGTACACCTATTTTAAAGCTATATAATCAAAGCTATTCATGAAACAATTACAGAAACTCAGCAAAACTTGACATTTTGCTTCAGATATTTGGTTATCTGGAAACATTTATTTTTTTTTTACCAGAAAATATCAATGTGCTCATTAATTTTTCAGGTTATGCATGAAATTAAAAATGCTGATCTTCACTACTGCATGTATAGCATCTCGGGTGTTAGAAAATGGGAGCAGATTACCCAAGGCAATAAAGAGCACATATCAGAAGGTGGCAGCACATTATGGACTGCTGTAGTTGAAACACACACATATCACTGCAATCTTGGGAAAAGAACAGTCACACCTATTGCAATATTTTTTTTCTCTGATATTGTTCTTATAAATCTCTTGGTTTGGCCCCACACTATAATGTTTTCACAGCTACTGCAAAACAGGAAAAATTGCTGTGAGCTTTCCACATTTCTAGACAGTATTTTTCTATGACTCAGGGCTGGATGTCTTTTTTGCTTGAAAATATGTGCATGGAAAAAAAACCAACCCAACAAGTACTACATAGATATTTTGGGATGAAGCATGTATTTTGTCAGATATTAATAAATAGATTAGTTACTCAGTTCCAGTCAGAGAGTTTGGAAATTTTAGCAATGAAACATTTTTTCCCCTACATTAAACATGCATTTCTTCTACACAGAGATTCCATAGGTGTAGGTCTTAATTCCTCTGTTTTTTGTAAATGTGCACAGTTTTATTTAACACTGTGGACATCACTGAATACTTGTGTCTTAAAAGCTAAACAGATTTGCAGGTTAGAAGCTTTATGTACTGCTTTTTGATAAGCCACGTTTGATATTATGGATGCCATTCAGCAAATACATGAATAGTTTTATTCACTGAGCCATGTCTGAGTTTCTATTGATTCACTGAATTACCAATATAAGTAAAGTGGATTATATATTGTTTTGCTGGATCAGAATTGCACAGCATAGAGCTACTGTACCATGACTTTTGTGTATATCATCTTCCAGAACCCACGTGCCAAGCAGTGATGGACAGTAACAAGCTGAACAATGAATCACCAGTTTTAAAACAATGGAAGGCAATAGTCTGTGTGCTAAAAACTACAAATCAACATCATTGTGCCATTTTACACAACCAATTTTTAATCACCAGGCTCAAAAAAAAAAATCTCATGTTCAAACAGGACACGTGAGACTATATGTGTCTGTTTATGTACACACATACATATATACACATATAGATGCACAGAGACTGGCTCTTCTCTATGTGTATAAGCATTATTGTAGGAAAGGAATTCTGAATGTAAATAAATGTTAATCACAATAGATATCAGTATATCTTGTGGCATAGTCCACTAAAACTTACTGATACCCTTTAGCTGATGAGTTACCAGGTAACATGCCATAAGCAGTGTAAATCAGTGTGGTATGACACCCAAAAAACCCCCAACTTAACACATCCACATGAAAAAAGAATGACCAGAACCAAATTTGAAGTACTAAAAACAATTATTTTTATTTCTTTTTTTCCCCTGGAGTAGTTTGAAACATTTGTTTTCTACTACTTAGGTTTTTGCTAAATGCATTTCTAATCTAACCTGTCTCCATTGCGCATATGTACCTCGTAGGCTGCGGCATTTAAAGTAATTAGGAGATATTATTAATGGAAAGCTGTCTCAAGATAATGTTCTTCTGCTATTAGACAAATGCCAAGATGACATTTTTTGAAACAAGAGGCATATATCTAGGGACATTCTTCTGGTCTCATTATTTTATTTCTATTATGCTAGACAATTAATGACATGGATTTTGTTGTAGTATCTGCAGTGCCCTGCTCTAGGAAACGGCGGTGGCTTTCTGTGCCAGTGACACTAGTGGAAGGCTTTTTCCTAGAAGAGACTCTGCAGCCTCACAAAGGCTCATCTGGTCTGATTCCATTAGCAGGTCTTGTGATTCGCACTATGAGGCCAGACAGGGTTAAAAAGAAAAGCAGCCACTTGTGAAGTATAGCATCAAATCAATTGGCCCATTTGCTGCTGTGATATTTTACTTTCCTGGAATTTCATTTATAAACTTTACCTGATTAATAGAGAAGCAGATCTTCTCACTTCAGCCATTAACACATGCATCATGCTAACAACCCCCTATTGTAAAATTTGATACAACTCTTGAAAAAAGTTTTTTAAATAGCCCTGTGGCTTCTTAATGCATGTCTTAAATATTTGTTTTCAGAGCCATTGATCATGTTCACAATTTCCATTCTGTTGTACTAATCATGAAAAAACAAATCTGTGTTTTCATAGCTAAAGGGAATGAGAAGGACATGGAAATTGTTCTGCTAAATGCGATGTTGCCATTTGATTTACTATTCAGACATTGATGAAAATCAAGAGGAAATGAAACACTGGGCACCTGACTTTGCCAAGTATTTTAATACTTCTTTGCTACAGGAGCCATTGTGTCACTTACTTAATAAGAACCGTAGATTAATTGCTTGGTTTAGGTGACTAGGAGATGACTGCAGTGGAAGGTATGATGATGATGATGGGGAAAAAAAAAAACCAACAAAGCAACACAACAAAAGCTTTTAGGCAGCAGAAGAATGTAAGCTGGTCACATAGCATAAAAATAGTCACAGAGTAAATCCAGATTGATGTGTGCCTGCTTAAAACCTTTTCATTTCATGGGAACCTTTAGAGCTATGAAAATTGACAGCACCTGAACATCCATTACTGAATAAACAATTCAGTGGACCAAAAAGCAATTTTCCTTTCCCTAATAAAGAGAAAGGAGAGTCCAAGCAATACGTGTGTGTGAGGTCTGGGAAGGTGGGGAGAAATTACATACACAGAAGAAGAAGATGGAGAGGGTTTATGACCTTATATTAGCCATCAGAAATAATTTGACATTTACTCTGTCAATGCCTATCACTGACAAAATATTCAGGGACAAAACAAAAAAAGGTTTAACATAAGCACATCCTACATGGTTAAGGAAATTTGGAGGATTTGAAATCCTTTCTGCTGAACATAACTTCTCCTGCTATAATATTTCTACAAAAATCTCTTCACTTTTACATTAACAGCTCAGTAAGTCAAAATAAGTGTTAATTGGTGAGTATTTGTTACTGAATGATTTAACAAGTCTTTGGATAGATATTAGTGGCAAATTATGTTAAAGAAAAGCTGAAGCGATATTTATTAGCATTATCAAGCACTGAAAAAGAAAAAAAAAAAAAGACTCACTTACAAACCTGTGAAAATATATATATATAAATGCCAGCTGGTAAATTTTAATCGTAAAACCGAAGAAAACTATCTATTTACGGTTAAGTTGCACCTGGATTAGTCACAGATGTTCTGAATAAAAGGAAAATTTTTGGAAAGACTCTTTGCAGTATCCACTAGGTGGCACACAGTGACTATGTTTGGGTCATCTCTCTCCACAAAACCTCCCATTCATACGGCAGATAAAGAGCTACATTATTAATTGATACCACTGCATCCCCTCTACAGCTAATATTTGTTTAGCCAGCTGTTTCCTCTAATCCTCCTTAAACACCATTGATTGAAATCCTAAGTATATGCAGACTTTTTTTCACCCCAAAGAACATTTTGTAACCAACAAGCTAGCTTTTCAAGAGCAGTACTGTATGGTACAGTCACTAACAGTGGAGACAGAATGTCTAAAACTTCCTCACAAGTAATAGAAGCAACTTGTCGCGTGAAAATAATTATTTTCCCAAACTTAATTTTCAGATAATTTTTAGGTAATGAAATACACTGTCAGGTTTACAATGAAGCAGGAATGCAAAGTATTACAACTTCCAAGGCTAGTTTAAGTACTGCTTCAGTGAAATGGCAATTGAAGACTGGAAAATATTAATTTCAGTTCTCATGTTTTAATCTTTGCAGTGAATTGGAAAACTTTGATTATATTTAAATATAAGCAATTGCAAAGCCACTCTTCACTTGAAGAATTCAAAACACTTTTTAAAGATTGGTCAATATTTTCAGATTTTTACTGAGAGGCAAGGAGGTTAAGTGACTTGATTAAGTAAGTATTGACACGGTTCTTTTGGACCCAGACTGTGGCCAATAGTGGACAAAAACATTTATTTCAGCTACATAATGGCACAAAACCAATTAGGCTGGGGACCTGCAGTGGAAAATGCTCTTACCCTTTTACAAACTGTAAAAACAAAAGTGCACTGCAGCGTGCCACCAAAACCTTTTCCTGAAACCTCTTCCCCCTCCCGCCCCAAGGCTTTGTGCTGCTTCAGGGATTTTTGCAGTAGCTGCTAGTTGTTTTCACCATGCTAACTGAAAATGAGAAGAAAGTGAGCCCGCTAGGTTTATAATGACAGGATGTTTTGCTGTGAATTACACTGTCTCTAAAGAGGACACTGATGTAGATAATACTTTTATTCATAACAACAGTTTCTTCATAACAACTTTTTTAGTCTTTCTTAGTAGAATATGCTTGTACATTCAGGAATCTTAATTAGGAAGACAGGCCTTTTGATAGCATTTCAGTGCAGACCAGCAGTGTCTTGATTATTACATGGGCTTTTTAAAATTTACCTTGAAAAACCTGCTCTCTACAAAATTATTTTTTCCCATTTTACTTTAACTGTTATGTTAAAAAAGTATCACATTGATCTTTTTCTTTCTGTTCTTTTCTGCATTCATCCTCCTTCCCTTTCTCCCATCACTAATTCAACACAGGTAAGCTCATAAGGGTTATAGTCTCAGATAACAGGCAGATAATAGCACCTCCAATTAGCTATGCTTTATGGGAGTTGAAGATCTGCCTCCATTAAGTATGAAATGACAAGGAAGCCTGAGCAGTCTCTTTGGAGCACAAGGATCTGGTATGCCGTGTGACACACTTTGGCATGAAACTCCTGGGTCCCTCTCTATAGGAGATGATAACAATTTTCCTGTTTATGGTGCATTTCTCCACGTGCGGAAAATACTGTGTCTCTGGAAGCTGTTTATTGAAAGGTTGTGTATCTATAGCTACACAGCCTCACCATATCTATGCTTTCAACTACCACATCATATATATTCCTAAGAATAGGAAGCTTTCCAGATTGCTTCTTTCCACATTTGGACACTAAAGCAGTTTTGCTAGCCATTAGTACAAACTCAGTGCTGTTAACAATCTCCATGACTCTCTTCTACTGACATTGCCAGATTCCCAAAGCCTCCTGGAGGTGTTTTATCAGTGACATGACATCAAACAGCAACATACATGGCAACATTTTCTGCCCTGAAAGATCCTAGTAGTAATGAATCCCCATGTGGATGATATAAAAAAGCAATAAACTTTCTTAAACATGCAAATGCTATCCAACTCTCTATACCTAAACCTACCACACAAGTAGTTTTTCTATGAAAAATATTTTTAATTACACCTTTATATGTATTCAACCCCAAAAAAGCAAATGTACACCCAGTAAAATGATACAGTTATAGCCATGGACCAGCTAATGTGCAGCTACACACTCAAAATGCTGTGGCATCCTAATATTTTTGGTGAGCAGAGACAATGCAGAAACCTGTGCCAAATGTTATTCAGGCTTTCTCTGACAACAAATAGTGAAATATAACATCAGTACGTAATTTACCACATTTTATCAAAATAATTTTCCTTCACATCTTATCAAAATCTTTTTCCTTCTAACTGAGTGAACAGTACGTTATGCAAATCCACTTCCAGCCCTTGAAATACTTGGTCAGTCTACTGTCCTCTTTTCCCTACATCCTAAGAACTTCTACAATCATATGAATGGAGAAATTCCTGATGAAAGACAAATCTCTATGAAATGCATAATCCCACAGGAGAAAGCCACGGAACAGAAGTATACAACTTTTGTCTTGCAGTCAGAGTCTGCAGTTGCAATATGATCTTTTATAATACAGAGCACTTAAAGTCAAACACATTGAAGTTAGGCAGTTTCAATCTGGCTTTGCCCTCACACCCCTCCCGCACCGCTGCTACCTCAGCTGCCAAATTAGATCATTTGAAAATCCCTTCAGTGCCACAGGCATTGGTTACTGTATCCCACTTAGAGAAATAAAGGAGTTAAAACCTTTCCCAAAATTTTATAATTTTTTTTTTTTTTTTTTTTACCTTGTGCTGAATTCCTGAGGTGAGATACTCTCAGAACTCCCCAACAGTTTGAAAGAAAAAAACAGTTTGACAGTAAAGTGTGGAGGAAATTTCTGGTGCTCACCTTATATCAGCGTGTGCGTGTGTGTGCCTATGTCCCGAGTGTCTCTCTGTGGCTCTGGGTGGCAGAGGACCTGATTCAGGGAAGAGAGAACCACTTTCTCACCGAGAGAAAAAAGAAAAGCAACACGTCATGAGTTAAGTACGCCTCCAAGATGTCTTAATTACAGCTCAACGTGCTTTCCATTCAGACCCCAGGAATGAGAGGAAAAATTAAACCCACACGCGCGGTTTCTCTCTCACACACCCTCACTCACCCACCCTGTCACAGCATGCTGCCCTGTCCCTCTAGGTTCCTGTCCTCGCTCCTAAATCCAACCCTTCCAAATCCACACCTAAAAAAGCCTCTCCCAAAGCACGTCAGTCCCCAGCTAAAAACTACAGCGGGCTGGGACAAAAAAAAAAAAAAGAAAAAAGAAAAAAAAAGTGTTCTTTGTGAAAGGATCATTGCATTTAGGGATTTAGGGTGTGTGACACCCTGAGAAACGTGATACTTCTGACCACTTGCCTCTTCTCACTTCCAGCCCTCGCTCCTTATTTAGCTTCACTCCACTATTAAAATTCTGGGTGTGAATGTGGTTTCAGTTGGGGAGAAAATGATGCATGAAAGGTGTGTGTGTGTGGGCGGGGTGTAGCAGCCTGGAAACAGCTGGATCTAACAGGATCCTGTAGTATTCTTGTCTTCTCTTCAACTTCCAAATGAATTAATAATCTAGGAAACAAGCCCAGTTAATTTTTTTACCTCAAATACAGAGCACACCTCGGTCACGGCACTGACATAAAAAAAACCTTAAGTCAGGCAACTGTTGGACTCAAGTCTTCATGCAATTTTTAACACTATGTTGGGGCAAAGTTCTCCTCCAGCACTGAACATCTCTGGATTATGGTGCATTTCACACCAGGAGATGCACAAACCCAAAGCAGTCTGCTAAAATCTGCACAATATGTGGGTTAACCCCCTAAATCCCAGAGCATGTAAAGCATAGGCATTAAATCTTGCCCTTTAAAACTGCAGACAAAAGGTGCTACCATTGTATATGTGTGTTGTTTAAAAAAATAAAGCCAACAAACCACAAACCAGATCACCAAACAACAAAACAAACCACAAAGCAAACAAAACCAAAACACCTAGCTACAAGGAAAAAAAAAAATAAAAAAAAAAAGGCAAGCCTTGCTGCCTTGCTGCTGTAGTGTATATTGGAAAACTGGGGCCCAAGTAACATTTGCATTGAAGCAGGTGTAGTTGCTCTTCCTCCACGTGAAAAAAAAAAAAAAAAAATTGGTTCTTGATACCTGATCCCCCAACAGTGGTAGGAAATGCATACTTGAGTCCTCAACCTTGAAATACTGCTAGATTAGAAAACTCAGGCAACACAAACATCTTGGTCTTGGGGGTTCATTTTATCCTTCCTCCCTCTCCTCGCTGCTGGGTCTCATCAGCTACTTGACAACAGATCCTGACAAAAACAAAACAATACAAAACAAAACCAAACCAAACCCACAATTAAACAACCCAGAGAAACCCCTCAACAATCAAATAAATAAACAGGATTCTGCCCAGAAATATCAGGGTATTGGTTTGTTATTGGTTATTACTAAAATCGAAAAAAAAGAAGCCCAATTTATTTATCCGGTGTATATAATTAAGTAGCCCCAACCGAGGTATTTCGAGTGCCAAGGATAATGCTGAAGGCTGGAGGCCGGGTTCCCTCCGGCGACCAAGAAACACCCATCCCCGGATTCCGCTTAACAATCTAGGGCCCGTGGCTCCCGCCCTACTGGGGCGCACCACGCGTGAGGCCAGGACTGCCCGCACCGCCCGACTCCTCGTCGGGGGCGGTCTCAGAGACCCGGTTGGGGCGGCTGTGGGTGCCCTGGCCTGAGGTGTGTCCGGCCCGGCGCCTCCCGCCCGAACAAAGACACGTTTCTTCACGGTGTCGGGTGAACCGATCCGGGCCGGCCCGCGATCACCTCCTCCCGCCGGCGGCCTCCGCCGAGAAGGAAGCGCCCTCATATTTTTGTAACAGAGGGGGCTTTGACGGAGCAAGGCGCGAAAACACACCCCAGCAGCAGCAGCAGCAGCAGCAGCAGGAGCAGCAGCAGCAGAGAGAGAGAGAGAGAGAGAGAGCGGGGAAACGGGACCGGCGCTCGCTGGCTTCTTCGGGGTCTTCTCCCCGTGCCTGCACCCTGGGGACACTGGTGGGCATGAGCGGTCGCTCCGCCGGCCCTCCGCGGGCCGTGAGGCGTGGATCTGCGGCTATTTCTCGCCGGGTAGCGCTGCGAAAGTGATCAGAAACGGGCATTCGCCGAATTTTGCCACTGTCATTGTGTTACTTTTCCTGCCCCAGCCTTCTCTGTTGGGTTGGTTGGTTGTTTCATTTCTACGTAGTTGGGGGATGTTTGGTAAACCTTACAGGAAATAAGTTCTTCCTTATATTGAGGTGGAACTCCTGTACTAGAGCTTGATTCCATTGCTCCTCATCCTGTCCGTCTGCTGGGAGGTTGTGGACTCCTTCTAATTTACACCCCCACACCCTGATCTAATGCCTATGCTGCAGGGTTTATGTCAGTGAGTCTTTCAGGAGGCCTGCTTTTTGTTTAAGAGGCAGTAATAAACCAAAAGAAACAACAGAAATGTCCCATAAAGTGAACTTGTATGGATTTTCACCTAATTTTCCAAATCTGAATCAGGGACAGATGACCAGAGAATGAAACAGTATGAAGTGTTTGAGCTTTTTAGTGTATCTTAAAATAAATTCTGTCACATTGCGGTATTTGAAGGCTGACTAATAGGATGGTGTTAAATATTATCAGCACAGCATGGATATTTTATAAATTACAGAGATGGTAAGCTGCTCCTGTGCAGAGTGGGGCTGAAATGCTCCTCTGTGCATCTAAAGGCATACAGAAAGAATGCAGGGATATTACATAAAGCCTATAAGCAGAACCAGCGAAATACCTACTCCTCCTTTTGCTAATGGATGAGAAAGTGGAAAGAAAGCAGTGGTATGTAGAAATTCCTGCCAGTCCCATAGCTCTCCTGAGTGGGCACAAAATTTGTGTAGTTTTGATTTTCCCCAAAATTTTTGATGGAAAAATATAATCTCAGTACATAGATTTGCAATAAATTGAAATGAAAGTGAATTAGCTTATTAAATTAAATTGTTTTATTTTTATGCCTTTTGCATATCCACATGATATGCTCTATGATGGATTTAGGAGTTTTATAATTGCAGCTGGGCTGGAATTCTAGTTCAGTGTATTAACACACAAGCAATCTATCGTTGAGGAAGTCCCTAACCTGCTGGTTGCTGTAGAATCCAAGATCTATACCCAAAAGGATACAGAAATATCAGAAATCTGAGGATAAATTTTTTACAAAGGCTTGTAGTGATAAGACAAAGGGTAATGTTTTGAAACTGGAAGAGAGGAGATTTAGATTGGAAATAAGAAGGACATTCTTCACTCTGAAGGTGGTTGTGACACTGGAACAGGTTACCCAGAGAAGGTAACCTTTGGAAGGGTTCCAGGACAGCTGGGAGGGGGCTTTGAGCAGCCTGGTCTAGTGGGAGGTGTCCCTGTGTTTAAGGTCTCTTCCAACCCAAACCATTCTGTGATTTTGTGTCAGTGGAAGGCTCACTTTCTCCTTGCTGTCTTTTTCATTGTCATCCTTTAGGCTCCCACTGCTAGATATTGCTGCGCAAGATGCTGTGCTACGTGAACATTGTTTTGAGGCAATATGAATGTTTCAACATATTAGGTTCTAGCAAGGTGTTATCATCCTGATGATCAAAGATGTAGATTTAAAATAAGCATAACACTAATCATAAGCTTTAGTTATGAAGATGGACATGATATGACATAAAATATCTTAGGTTAAAAAAAAAAACATCTCTGCCCACCAGTGGCCTATCTCAAAGATACTTATCTGATTAGCGCTCAAGGTAAAAAATTAAAGTTTAAAAAAAATGTGATTTCATGTTGTTTTGTGACATATTGAAGCTGAATATGCATATGTTGACTGATATTTCTGTATAAATACTGCAGAATGTTTTAGATAGATGTTCAGTTAACTCCAGCTGAAGAGCAGTTCCACGTGCAGATCACTGCTCTGTGTGCATTCATCATCTTTGGGAAGCATAAGTAGCCCCAGGATCTTATCTTTGATAATGATGAAAGATGCTGCATTACTTTTCTTCCAAGCATAGTTTAGATTTTTTTTCCCCCTAGTATTTGACCATGAAAATGTGCAGAATGAAAGCTGTTTGCTTAAACCCAGCCTAGATAAGATGAACGGATATTATGTTTGCTTTTACCTAGGAGTGCTGTCATGATGGTCAACTTCATAGTCACACTGATTATTATTCCTAGCACCTCAGACCATGGCCATAAGTCAAAAGGAAAAAAAAAAAGTGCTCAGTATAATTGTACCAAAATTTTAAAATTTTCAATATAGATGCAAACACGGTGTTTTCTGCAAACACAAATATTGTGATTAATGCTGCACTTGACCACTTTCAAAAAAAATTCTGATTTTTTTGCTGGTACCACTTAAAATTGATTGCTTTTCAAGATTTGAGAAGCATACTGGGAACACAGCATCTAAAACATAGACTACCTGATGCACCAAAAGATAAGAGAGGAAGAGTTTTAGGGTTTTGGTTTGGTTTTAACACATTTAATGTTTCTTCTGCTCGCTTGATGGAGGTTGATCAGTTCATGAATTGCTCACTTTTGGAGCACATAAAAGTGACATCCTGAACCATACTGACTGCAGGCAGAGAGAAAGCAGAGCTCAGATTGACAAACCTTGCAACTGGAGCATCGCCTTTGCTTTCCCTTTCTTTCTTTTTGAAATAGCAGGGGGTTTCCTCAACTCTGGGAAGCTGATGGGAACCAGGAATTAGCTAGAAATTCTCGGTGTCTCTCACAGGAGCAGCTAAGAGGTAAACATAGCTGGAGGCATTCCCATTGCTAACTGCAGAGATTGAAATGTGGCAAAGCCAGAAGCATTGCTCAGACCGTGGGCAGCGAGAAAGCTAGCCTGCTCCCTAGCCTGCCTTGTTAGTGCATGAGGACAAAAAAAAACCCCCAAAAACCAAAAAAACCAAACCCAAAACCACCACCAAAAAAAAACCCCACAAACACACCCCACCTAAAAAACCTAACGAACCAACCAGTTGAACTTGCTGTTGTCTGGTCCCCATCAATATGTTGTCCACTTGGCACAAGAAGGCCGTGCTCCTGTCAGCAATCGAAATGGTGTGGGAACTCAGAGAGATTGCACAGAAGGATGTGGGGGTGCAGATGACAGACTGCAGAGAATGCCACAGCCTGTTGCTGATCTTGTAGGGTAACTCTTATGGCTGTGTGTGGTGTGAGAAGGTAAATGATCTGTTCAGCCAAGCAGCCCAACTTGAAGATGAGGTTTCGAGGCTTCAACATGAAGTAGAAAGGCTCAGAAGCATTAGGGAAAGAGAAATTGAGATTGACTGCTGGAGCCATGCTCTGTGCTCCATTCAGCAGACATAATACCCAGGATGAAGGGGTCCCTGTATCCTGCCTCACTCAGACAAATAACAGAACCCCAAGTAAAGGGAGTGAGTGGAGGCAAGGTCATGGGCATGGTAGAAGGTGAGCACCTCCTTTGCCTGCTTCTATTCCTCAGGTGCCTCTGAAAAATAGATATGAGGCCTTCCTGGAAGACAGTCAATCTTCTTATAACCAGTTGGAGAGTGAGGGAATGGTAGAGGGGGAGGCTTGGAGGCATGTCCCACCTTGTGAGGGCAGGCAGATCCTTCCTCCACCTCTCCCCACTCCATCATTTCCCTCACTTGAGGGTTATGGACCTATGGAATTCAATGCTCCTTCTAATGAAGATCTGTCTGGTGACTCGCCCATAGCTTGTCCCTTAGTCACACAACTTGGGACTTCCTCAATGAGGAAGAAAAGGAAGATTCTCGTAGTGCGTGACTCTCTATTGAAGGAAACAGAGAGGCCAATCCGCAGACCCGACCTAGCACACAGGGAAATCTGCTGCCTTCCTGGGGCTTGGATTAAGAACAATAAAAGAAAGGTGCCCCATTTGTTGCACCCTTCCGATTATTATCCTTTAATAGTTATCTGGGTGGGTAATTGTCCTGGTTTGGATGAAAACCGAGCAAATTCTCTTCAGTGATTTTACTTTTCACCTCAGGTTTTCTAACTAACTG
>JAOEGS010012834.1:0-16037 GCA_025447755.1 Corythornis vintsioides | reverse complement strand
TCATCCTGTCATTGGATGACATGGAGAAAAGTCTGGCTCCATCCTCTCTACACTCACCCTTAACATATTTATAAACACTAATGAGGTCCCTCCTCAGCCTCCTCTTCTCCAGGCTAAAGAGCCCCAGCTCTCTCAGCCTCTCCTCATAAGGGAGAGCTCCACTCCCTTAATCATCTTGGTGGCCCTGCGTTGGACTCTCTCCAGCAAATCTCTATCTTTTCTGAAGTGGGGTATCCAAAACTGGACACAGTACTCAAGGTGAGGTCTCACCAGTGCAGAGTAGAAGGGGAGGAGAACCTCTCTTGACCTGCTGGCCCCACTTCTCCTAATGCATCCCAGGATGCCATTGGCCTTCCTGGCTGCAAGAGCATATTGTTGGCTCATGGTCATCCCCCTGTTATTATTATTTATTATTATTATTAATTATAGACAGAGAAGGCTGCAAACTGCTTAGAAATAAAGAATAAAAGAAAAAAGAAAAAGAAGCTCCTCATGCAATTCTAATATGTCTTCTGCAAAGACTTCTCAAAACTTCTTACACAAACTGCCCTTAAAAATCCCACCACACACACACCCCACCCACCTCCCACCCCAAATTCCCCACATGCTGTAATGTTACGGCTAATCTGATAAAATTTAAAATCATTGCACCAAATACAGATGACTATTGCTAAAAAGAAGTCATGAGGGAGAGTGCAGGGCGGGGCAACACAACCAGGTATCTCAGGTGACACAGCCTTGCCGCGCTGTCACGGCAGCCACAGCACATGGGCCATGTCAGGCGGCCACAGCTGACAGGGTTGCCCAGCGAAGAGCTGGCCCCTGGGCATTCAGCCTCAGTGGCAAAGTGACACACAGTTGGGTCACACAGTTTTAGTTATTGAGAGCTACAAAGCTCACAGTGAACTCATGCTGAACCTTCCCTTGTGGCTTCAAGAGAATATCACTTCCCACCGCATTTTAAGCTCTCCTCTAATAACCCATCTGGAAAATCCCAACCTTTTCCCACCCTCTTTCTTGTTATTTACATGGAAGGGCAGACAACATTATGGGAAAACTAAACAAAAAACTGAGTATGATGCTGTGGGAAAGCATTGAGATTCTTCAGTACAATGTTAAGCAATTTGATATGCTGCAGATGCTCTAAAAACCAAAATTATATATACTGACAGTACAAAGAAATCCCATCAGATACCTACAGCCCCATACAAGTTGTACAGTCACAGCAAGGGAATGTTCCTCTTCCCCCAAAGCCTCATGTCTGAATAATATCAGTGCTGTAACCAGACTGGCTCCCACACAGCACCAGTGCCTCTCTGGTGAAGGCAAGGTTTCAATATGAAATATGTTTTGAAAAATTGTACAGGTTTTAAAGGGTTTCACATCATAAATAAGCATACACCATGACATCAGTAAGCAGCACTAACATCATATAATTTATATCTGTAAACAGCACTAACCAGCCCCTCTTAATGGCAGGAAGAATCCCTATACTATTCTGAAGACAAAGTTACTTGCTTTCCAGTGAAATTTTAAGAAATACCCAGTTAAAACAAGATCTCACACACACACAACACACCCCCAACAAGCTGTTCTCAATTCATGTCACAAAGTGAATGCTTCAGCCCCTGGGAGGTGCCTGGCAGTTCTGCACCCACCCACCTCCTCCTGTCACTCAGCTCACGCTCCCCAAGAAAGATAACAGACCTGTCCCAGGGATGCCCCGGATCCCAGGGGGAGCTCATACCCTGCTGCAGATCCTAGCTGCCCAGAAACAACAGATTTATATTTCCACAAATAAATGTGTGCAAATTTGGCCCCATGTCTTTTAGCAGATGGCTGACTTTGAGTTCTCCCAAATAAAGCAGCAGATATTCTTGTCCCCAAATATCAGGGAAGTGACAGGCTGCACAAAGTGTCTCCCATTTATTTTTTTCTTCACTATATATCCTCTTCTGTCCACAATTGCTGCACAGTTGAATTAAAACACGTGTAAGGAAGGAAAAGGAAGGGCATTATGGCATGCTGTAGCAATTAAAAGCTACCAGTAGAGATGACCTCTTTCCTACTGTGACACACATAGAGGGGTTAACCTATTCTTTTGGAAAGCAGCTTTCATTGGTAACAACTATCCATTTTTAATGTCAGAATGTCTGCAAACTGCAGTTGCTGAATAAAGGCTTCTTTATTTACCCTTTATTCAGATCAAAAATGCTAGATGTATGGCTTGCTAGTTAGGAGGAAAAGAGAGCAACTCAAAAAAAAATCCAAGATGTTTGTTTTAGGGGTTTTTTTTAAATCTAAACAGGCTTAATAAATCTAAATCTCAATTAATCTTGAAGTAAATAATCAATAAATACAGGAACAGCCTTTAGCAAAAGCTAGTTATACTAAGCAAGGGAAGCAGCAAGCTTCGTCACACCACACTCCTACCACCAGTGCACCTTGATCCTGATCTGCAGCAACTTCTGCTATCTTCAGGCAGCTTGCTGTTTGCAGCAATCAGCACAGTAGTCTCATGAGCACAAATGGTTATATGGGGATGAGTCCAGCAAACGTGCTCCTTTGTCCAAGCAATATTGTGTAGTGGAGGGGACAACCTTTTTAAATGAAGGCAGGCAGCATTGTGCTGTGCAACAATATCCCTGAAACCATTACAAGGGGTGAATGAAGCAACTGTCTGCAAAAATTACTGTTCTGAGTAAAGGGTGTTTGTAAGGGCTGCACTGGGTTCCTTCTTATAGACAGTACCTTATTTATAACCTCATTTTTATTACCTGTTTAAAGTATGAATGTAATCATAAAAATGGTATGCAAATTCAGTTCACCAGAAGCAAAAAGACCCCATACCCAAACAGAAAAAGAACACATGGATAATAACTGCCTTGCTCCTGAAATTAGATATTTTGTATGGATTTGAGGTATATTTCAGCAGTAGTTGATGCTGAATTCATTTTGCATTTCAGTAATTCTGGGTGACAGCAAGGGTACACACAATATAGGCAACACTCAACTTGGATTCAGGAAACCAAGTTTGTATTTCCACTCATACACACAAGGCCCAGTACATGGCTTTATATTTTAGTCTTTAATATTATTATCTCTAAAAGTACAGACAGAATTAATCACTTTGTAGAAACCTAGCAACAAGTTCTAATGATAAAGACAACTGCTGTGGGTTCAAGTTAACTATGTTAATCAGGAAACTTGGGAAAGAAAAATGGTTGCTACCAGTGGGAGAGGAAAGTTAGGTAGATCTATGAAGTAGGTTCATACAGCATGGCAGGAGACTTGGCCATGAGACATGAGGGGTTAAGTGGAGCTGCAAAGAGTGGGAAGCAATGAGGGAAAGGACTTTCTCATAGTTAAGGCAAACCCTCTTGTCCCAGAAAACACTGATTATTATCACCCCTCTGAATGAGTTCCTACAGACCAAATGCATAGTTGTAACCACATTTCCCACAGCAGCCACTAATCACATTGCTCATTTTTGGGTATTCTGAGACCCCAGGGTCTGAAAAGAAGGAGCCCTAAGTGCTCACAGATGCAGCTGAGGTCACAGGACTGCAGGCTGTCACCATCTGAATTGTTACAGGATCTGCACTGCTGTGAGAAGCCAGGGCAGTGTCGCATCAAATTAGGCAAACAGAAATGAGTTGCCTTTTTTTTTTTGTGTGCTTAAGCTGAGTCTCAGCTTTTCATCTGGAGAATGAGAATACCAACCATCCTGTCACCTAATGCGCAAAATGAGGATCAATTAGCATTTGTGAAACACTGCTCTCAAAATGATGAGTACCACAGAAAGGCCCATAAGAAAATCAATACTTCTGTAATCAGAACAAGATGTGAATAGCATGTGATAAATAAAGCATCATACCAGACATCTCATGCAGAGATTTAAAGGAAGCAAGACAGGCTCTGGATAGGAGCAGTTTTTACACGCAGACAGGCAACCAGATAAAGCTACGAAGCACACTTCAACTCTTGCAAATCTTGTTCTTTGCACACTTGATAATGTTCATTTGTGGGATATTTCCTAAGAAACCTGTAAAGCAGTTGGCTGAATGGACACAGAAGTTTTGTTTCATCCCAGACAGGACCTGACTCAGTGTCACCAGCACTGGTGCATTTCTGTCAGGTCCTCACTATTAAATATCCAAGGCTATGGAAAGCAATACACTCCAGCTATTTAAGAGCAACTGGAAAGAGCCCTTGTTTAAAAGTAACACAAGGATGTGGTCAGTGAGGGAAAAGGACCACAGCTTCTGAAGGAACACTAGCAGCCTTCAGGGACATCTGCTCTGTAATCAGGGGTTGCTCCATAGTCAGAGGAGAGGTAGGAATGAAAAACTAGGAAGCCACAGAAGGATGATATCAGAGATGCAGAGCCTGAGACAGAACAAAGTAATGACAGCACCAGCTCTGCACTTAGATTGTTCTTCTCCCTGTTGAATTCAAAGCCAGCATTGTGTATGTGAATTTGAAGTTCAAGCTTGATGAAAGTTACTTATAAAGAGAATTAACATTTTAGTCCATGAGCATACCCAGATGCAACTTGATCTACTGAAGTTCTACTTGTGCTGTGCTGGTATTAACAGCATTTTGATAAGATTTATATGCTTTTAGCATTAGTTTGATTGGAGAACATTGGCCAAAATGCTCAAGGAATTACAGCATGAAGCTGAGGCTCACAGAGCCCACTTGTTTTGCTAGTCTCAGAACACAATTCCAAGCCCACAACTATGAAGAGACATGGTTCAGCCAAAGAGTATCATGGCAACAGTAAGTATGCATGCACTTCTCACAAAGATGCCTGTGGGGATTTATTTTTAATTTATGATAATCTTAGGGAAGAAGCAAAAGCATAGGAATGGAGCAACTGAGACAATCCCATGCATGAAAATTCTCATGTTACTGTCACTGGTTTCCATTCAGACTCAAAAACTGAATTTCATGTTTGCTTAAAAGCGGGATTGTTGGCTAAAGCCAGGTCACATGGTAATCACATTAAACAAGTCATGATTTGTTGTACCTTTGGGCTTAGCGTTGCCTTCCTTTCCTGCAACCCAAGCCTAAAAATTCACCCTCCTCAAGTCCATGTGTCTTGTGTTAGCTTGAGTGTATATAAAAATCCATATGGATTCCACTAATTAAAAGCATATGCTACGTGGGCATGCACAAAGATAATTATGACACAGAACAAATTTCAAAGTATGTAGCTTTAGAACAAGCATCAGTGGGGTCTGCCTTAAGAATTTGTTACCTTAAAAAAATAAAAGGATTTTGGTATTTTTGGTATACAACATGATCAATGTTCAACATCCCAGGCCAACTCATACTGCAATTCAAAAGAGTATTCACACAGAGTTAAGCTCCGTTTTGATTGTCAGTGACAACTCATTGAAGCCACTCTCACAACCAAACACATAGAAGACATTGAGACAGAACTCTTTGCTTTAGCAAACAGATCAGGTTTTTGAAATCCATACACTACTTGGTTACCAGTGACCAAAAGAACAGAAAAAAATGTTATTTAATATCATGAGATGACTTAAACCCCCAAATTAATTACCGCATGCCAGCACTGTAACAAGGAAATACAACTGCTATCAACACTGAACAGAGCACACTGAGCATGAGAACAGCACAAAACCCAAAATACTGCATTTTATCTACTTCTCAGGACTCTCAGTACAGTATCTGGGCATTTCACAGCTGTGCTCTCACAGCATACATACAAAATGGCTTTTTTTACAGGTGAAGGAGAAAGACAGTTACATCTGCAGAGAGGTAAAGTCAATCTTTCAGAATCACCTGCTGTACACTAGAGAGGGCTGTCCAACTTTCACAAGTATGCACTCTGACTGCATTAAAAGTACACTACTGCTCTGCACAGAACTATTAAGTCTCCAAGTCCATGGAGTCATTGACTTCTACAGCTATTACACTCTGGTTCTTCAGAAGATGAGTGGCTGCACAGCCATTGGGTTCTTATACAAGCCTGTATTATCTTCAGGGCTGCTGATTTATGAGGAACAAAATAATTACATTTTGATTTAAACTCTGAAGTACTTCAGGTATTACAATTCAAGCAAAGCATTTTGAGATGTCACAGAGCTTGCACCATAGTATAGATTTGTGTGTGTTTGACAATCAATTATCAGTAGTTTAACAACAAGTGTAAAGTGTTGTTCAAGCATATTTAACTCTAACATTCTGTTCTAAAGGAACTAATCTTCAGAAAAACTAACCCTGTAACTCCTGCAATTACTTTCCAGTATTTCCGATTTAGCGGCTTGTTATTGTGGACTTTTGTGCATTTGGGTTTTTTTTTCCAAAGGAACTTCAGCAAATTGGATGATGACTTTTCAGTTCTGTAGAAGAGTGTAACTCCTGGACTTTAACATTTCAAAAATCTCTGACCTTTGGCTTTGTGCTGTTCCCATTGATACCCAGGCAAAGTGAAGCATTACTGATACATCTGCAAGTGTGTATTCTGGTAAAGGGTGTCTGCTGGTTATGACACTGTAGCAAGGCTTGCAGGAACTAGATTCACCTCTCCACTTTGCATGAACTCCTAAGATGACAAGTTTTAAAACTTCTTTTCAGATCACTGACTTAAGAGACTAAGGAAAAGAAAGCAATATGCTTCTGAGTTAAGTGATCTAATGCGAAGTACAGTGACTTCAGCAAAAATGTAGTAAGGGCTCTAGTGGTTTCCTTATTCAGCCTGTCTTCTACAACTTCATATCAAGGTTGCTTATCTCTCAAGTAATAAGCTGTGCTTGTTACTTTGTGCTGCTCTGATAATACAAGTTAGTCCAAAATAAAGCAGGTATGGCCAAAATTAAAAGGAGCCCTTTGGAGACCCTAATCCCAACTCAATTCTGTTACTCAAATCCTACTTTATTTACAAATAACTATGTGTGTCACAAATTCAACAACGAGATGCAAACGCCAGCTTGTTTGTTTGCAGCGAGGTGCAACCTGCAATGCCAACAAACGCAGTCATCACTGAAGTGTCATTTCTTAAAATACAACAGGGACCAAACTCTTCATCCATTCATGACAACACAAATCCAAGAAGTGTTGTTTTGTGATCAGCTTGTATTACATTGCTCGGGGAGCAGGGCAGAGTCTGGAACAATTCTGTTGTCTGAACTTCTGTCTACAGCATCAGAGGAGGGGTATGGGTTCTGCTACTAGCTATTTAACCCAATTTCATTGTCATTTTAAGAGATCAGAGTGGCATCAGGAAGCCAGAATTGATTAATTAACTCGATCCTCCTCCCCTTTAATTTTAAATTTAAAATATTCCCTGACACACCCCACGTCTTTGTTGTAATTAAAAATGTGTATTCCTCTGTTGGTTCTAACCTTTATTTCTTTTCATGTCAGCCCTGCAGGAGAGAGAAAGCAAATGAACATCTGTGAATGTTCATACTTGCTGCAGCTACAAATGATGCAAATTCTTCCCTTCTTACCACTCAACTAAGTGCCCAGCTGGCTCTCCTTCTCAGAGACCATTTCACAAGCTGTTTGGCACAAAGGTCATAATGTGCAAGTCTGAATTTATGCAGTCTCTGTCCTGAAGGAAATTAATGATTCTAAACTGAGAGAAGTCCTGCTTATCTCAAGGTGCTGTTCTGGCAGCACAAAAACATGCCCCAGGTGCTATCTACTGCTTCAGATTGCCTCTAAAAGTTATAGGCATCTAAAAATAGCCAACTACCTAATCTCTATGATGTTAACAATCCCTATCAGAAAACAGTTTCTGAGCAATAGCTGTGCTCTAATGGTTTCCCCCTGCCTCCCACTTCTATCATGGCTGACATACAGGTCAGAAAGCTCTCCCCTTCCATCTTACCATTAATACATATTCTGAAATTAATGCTTGACTTTCACACTTACTTACAGGTAATACTGGGTTACAACCTAGGTCACCAGAGATCTAACTGCCTTCATCCCTATTACCAAAGTAGAAAGCAGTCAGTCTCCCAGATTCTTAAACATCATTTGTCCTCCATGTAAAAATATGACTGTCCTAAAGTGGAGGACATCTATGCAGATGTACTGAAGAACTCTTAAAATGTTCAGGAACAAGGCAATGTTCTGTGCTGTAGTTCAATCTAGAGCTCCACAAAGGCAGCTGTTAAGCATGATAGAAATTCAAAATTATTGCAACTTCAAGTTGCTCTTCCCCAGAAAGGATCTGCTGTAGGATATGGGATTCTAGAAAGCAGAAGGATACGTTTGTGGCAGCCCAACATAAGATATTCTACCATTTCAAACTCAGCTAGTGGTTTGACTGGAGCAACCTTCGATATGTATTGTCTCCCTAGAATTACTTGCCATGCAGCAAACATCTCTTGTAAGTGCTGGGAATATCGTCTGTTGTGTCGCTCCTGAAACTTTAAGATGAAGTACTTGATTCTGCTGGTATTGCAGCTTCTCTTTGCTGCACTCTACCTCAATGCAAATCTATTCTGGTGTGATATACTTAGGGCCCTTTATGGCCCTACAATGTTAGCTGCAAATGAAAGCCATTTTTTTTCTTCTCCTCCCCATCCCCAGCCGCTCTGATCCCAAGAGAGCCAGTCTTCATGCCGCTTGTCTGTAAGTTTCAACAAAAAATAATTCACTGTATGAACTATAATTCCTTGAAGCCTGGAATGAATCCTAAGGGCAAAGTCTATCACCAATAAATGACACATCAAGATACCTGTCCCAAAAGGATTAAAAACTATTCTGCAGTTTAAATCATACCTATGTATAGAAGTAACTTTTTAATTTCCTTTTTCTGCATAACTGATCTTTGCATTTTTATATTCATTGCTAAGGAAGCTTCCAGTGTTTCATTTGCAAAGGTGACATCCACTGCATATCAAATTGAGTGCTGGCTGCTCCTTAGAATACACATGATTATACTTGTATTCTGGGATTTTCTTACTCTTTTATTGGCTTCCTCTAATAGTATTATTTCCATACCTGTCCTTGCATTTACTGTACCAACTAAAAATTGTTCCTGAATTATAGATGAATCACTTTCCACTATGAATCCATATGAAACAGTTGTGTAGAATTTATCAGATTACTGTAAATAAGTATTTTTATACAAAGTAGCCAAGTTGTCTTGAGAATGAAGCTATTATAATTAGTCAGTTAACATTTGTGAGACAGTTTAACCAAAAAAAAAATCCAATGTATTCAACCTACAACAAAAACATGCAACACCTTTATAACACAAATTTATTTTTTTAAATATAACTCTTTCTTAACATGCTTTCAATTAGGTTTATACAGCAGCTTCAGGTTTCTCCCTCTACCAAACACTAGAAAAATATGTTTAAAAAAAACCAACTTAATATTTCTGGTAAAATAGGGGTCAGATTCAGTTTCTGCCAAATCTGCACTCAAATGGTGAGACTAAGACACTAGAAGAAACAACATCATCCATCACAAATGCAGATTAATGTTTTATATTACGCTTCCTTTGCTCTTCTGGGCATTGAGAAGAATGTGCATATTTCTCTGCTCTATAAAATTGCTGATAGACTAATTGAGCAAGTTTAATATAAAAACAAAAGGCCACATATCATAAATTTGAAAGCACCAGCCCTCTCTTACAGTATCTAATTTTTTTTTTTAAGAATAAAAATATACAGGCATAATTAATCACTAAAGAACAGATACCTCATGATCATTAAAACCATTGAAGAAAAAAAAAAGTAGTCAAAGTTGGCCCATATGTGGGCTGTTTCTTTTCAGATCAGAAATTCAGATAACCTTATTTGAAAGGAAAAAACCTCCCAGAAATACAAAATGGGACCCCAGTCAGTACACCCCACTCCCCCAAAAGAAACCCACCCAATCAAACAACCCTCTTCACAACAATTAAACAGATAATCACCAAAAGCTTATACAAACAGAGACAAGTGAGTACAAAGATAATAGATGATAAAACCAGATAATACTTAATAGTATTGGGTGGACAATATTGCCTCTCAACAGAACGGCCTCCCCAGAGTAAGCTAGATACTAAAAACAGGAACTAAGCACAAGCTGTTGATACAACTATTTTCTTCACAATAGCTTCCTTAAAATAAAATTGTTCAGTTTAAATGAAACAAGCAACAACAGCGCAACAGTCAAAAGTACTTCTAACAGAAGAATGTAACAATATTACCACCTTTGAATGAAAGGAATGTAAGACTGAGATGCTTTGAAGAGATAAATGGGGAGCCAAACCAGTCAGCTGTGGCAAGAGCCCTCCTGTAGATTTTTGTGCCTCAGCCTCATTTGGAAGAGTAAAGCTGCAGCAATGCACACTGGGAAATTATTCCCCTCAAAAAAACAACCCTAGTTTATCTGTTTCTTGGCAATCTAGTAAAGTCAGGGTATCCAGATCATGATTCCTGATTGGAAAGAAGACTCTAGTATAGCCAAGTCACTTAGCACTGATTGTTCTAGTAATGCCAGTATTTCCCACAAAGCAGCTGCATGTCCATCACCTGGAAGACCAATGACACACTGAACAGACAGGCCTTTTTTTTTTTTTTTCAATTGATTTTGACATGTTTGGCAAAATCAGCAACATCTAGCAGAATTTAATTTGTGTAACTTCCAACCTCATTCAGATAAAATCTGTAGCTTGTTATACTAAGCCTCAAACTTTTAAAGGGTTGTTTCCAATCTTTGCATTACTTCAGTAGTCATTTATACTTCAAAACTCAAAACCATTTTGGGAATACTAATCACTCTATTTCTGATGCTATTGGCCTTAATAAGACATTCCTTTTTCTATGTATCATAAATCCTGTATTACTGTTGTATAAACCCAGCCTTATCACAGGCTTCCACTGGTGGATAAACAAACAAAAGCAGTGATTCCTACAAAGCTGTTGTACAATAACATGTGCTTCTCTGGACAGAAACAACTGCAGAACATAAAAAGCAGCTCATCTGGAACCATAACTGCACTAGATAACCAGGTATCACTCACCAAAATGTTGACGCTATCACACTGTGCAAAAAGAAATAGTACCCAAACTTCATTTTAGAACACACAAAAATACTGTTGATGAACAAAAATGCAATTTGAGGCTCCTTAGGTGTGTGTGCTTGTTAATGGTTTATCATCCCTTTAACCTATTTGAAATATGTGTGTCAGAAGAGCAAACAAAATGGACAGTTTCTTCTACAATTAGATCACTTCTCATGGCACTTGAAGGAAATCTAAGCTTAGAAGATACAACAGTCCTTAAGTATAGTTCATGATTTATCATCCAAATTCTATCAGTTATGTGTTTTTCCTTTGTGCTTAGGTACATTTTACTGCATATAAAGAATTAAAGGTGAAGGATTAGAGGAAAAAAAACCCAAAACTGTCTTTTAACTAACATTAACCTTAGAATATGTAGATTGATTCTTATTTTAAAATAATTTTTCACTTACTTGTAAGGTAGTCTATATTTGGTCAGCATGGCCACAAAACGTCACCTGCTTCATCTTCAGTATTTTTTTGCCACTAGACAGGTTGAGGATGTAACCCTGAACACCACAGGAACCATCATTTTGATGGAAGAACAGCCATCTGTAAAAATAACAGCAATTTCAGCATTTGGGTCTCGATCTGCAAATGTTTTCCTTGCTGGTACCAGAGTAATACTTGAGCCTACATAAACTTCTACTCTGCTATACTCAGTAAGAAATGAAATGGTCTATGCAGAAAAAAAACCTAATTTTCATGCTGTGACCTACAACATTCCTGAAACATGTGCAGCAATCCTAGTCATTTAGGGAGACTGAGGTGTTTTTTTCAAGCTTTCCACAACATTTAATTAAAGCTGGTAAATGCACAGGCTGCCCCAATTAACTTTTCATCAGTAAAACTAGACACAGATTTGATTATGCAGGTCTCATGATTTAGCTGTGAGTAAAGTAGATACCTGAACCATGGTGGGGTAAAGAAAACACATCTCAGCAGCGATCTTGACACATTTGATCCTGCAGACTGAACAGAAGACACGCACCTTTAGAGTCCTCCTATGGTAATTGCAGTATTTGTTTGCATCTCTATTAAACTGAAGAAAAAAAAATTAAAAAAAAAGACAAGAAGTGTCAAACTAGAGGAGATAGCCAATAAATCTTAAGGGAATCCAGTCTCCAGAGAATGTAAGGAACATTGTAAGGAAGCGTCTTCAGCTTGACTGGAAAAATACTTACGTTGTCATAGAAGTTACACTGTCTCCTTATAGAGAAATGACAAAGAGGCTTTCTTAGGCACAAAATCTTCTGTCTGATTACAACTGAAGCAGACCTGAGCTGAGTCAGGGCATATTAGATCATACTTCCACTAAAAGCTGAAATAGTATTTTCAGATACTTGGTTGGTTTTTCCTTGGACATTACAGAAAATGTGTAGGGGAAGGGGCATTTTATTTTAAAATGCCAAGTTGAAACTTCTACTTCCCAATTCCAAATGCTCACTGATACCTGCTTCAATTGTTATCCAGCATATTTTTAAATGTGCAAGGAGAAAAACTGATTTTTCTACCAAGTCTCTATAGTAGTTTTTAAAAAATAGCCATTGCGCTCTTTCATAAAGGTCCCAGCAGCAATTCTCCCTAAGTTCCTGTCAACAGGGAAACCTGGCAACACCTGAGGGAACTGCTTTATGTTCTTATACAGGGTCTTGAGTGTGAGGTCAGACTGACACACAACAAGCCTCAGAGATGCAAATCTGCAATTTGTACATGGAAAATAGCACTTGCATAGACATGATTTGTATGTATAAGGGCAGATCTGCCATACACAGCTGAGCCTAAACATTTTGCTTTTAGTCTGAATGCTTTCCAGAAATAAGGATGAGTAATGCCTAAGATAAGATGCTGGTATTTCAACTAAATATTGATTACCTATCATAGTGTTATTTCCAACTAATGAGAACGTCAATTCCCTCGCAGGAAAGAGGATTTGGAAGCCTGTTTTCTGTCCAAATGATACATGATGCATGACGACAGAACAACACAGCTGTGGTATTAGTAATCACAGAAGGGCAAATGTCAAAGTTAAAAATGAGCGTGTTTGGGCTGGATTTTGAATATAGGAATATAAGAAAATCTAAAATCTACCCTAGTGTCCTACAAAAAGACCACTACCTCTCATACTTGCTTTCTGGCATTGAAAATGACTATTTACTTCTCACTATCCTGCTTACATTAACCTCTTCCATTCTTGAGTATTCTCGAGGATATTGATTTTTACAAGTAAGATGTATCAGCAATATTTATATCTTAGAATAGGTAATACATTGTCCTTGCATCATTCATTCAAGACACATATCCTCAATACATGTGCATTAAAAAATCCAAATCAATTAGTGCTCCCAGCAGCTACAGTTCATAGCCAGGACACCTGCCATTACCCACCACACTGTGCCTAAACAGAACTGTGGTCAAATATGAACATCATCCCATTCTAGCTCTCATCCAGCTGGAAACCACCAGTATTGCAGTCAAGCTACAACCTTTTAATTACCTCAGACTAACCAAGACACACAGACCCTAATTTGAGGTTGACTTCCTAATGATTCACAGGATAAGCAGTTTTTCATCCAGATCAAATAAATAAATAAATAAATAAATAAATAAAATTAGCATTTATATCTTGAATAATTCCAATACAAGTGTTGCTGATTATTGTGATGGAATGTAGTTATGGAACCTTTGTAGTTCCTTTTCAAAGAAGCTCAGTTACTGACAAGTCAGAGGGTACTTCAAGTCAGAAGCCAGGTAGATCAAGTATCCATCCATAGTTTCCACTCTGGGCTAGTTTTCACTGTAGGAGATGAAACAGCCCTTTGAGCTTGTATTTGACAATGTGAGGACAAGCCACTCTTGGTGAGCTGCCCCACATCTCCGATCAACAAATAAAACAGAACAACCATGTACCCAGCTAAATCTTCACACTTCAGATCTGATTCTTAGGTACACAAATTGCACACCAGCCTAAAAAGAATACCAGACCTGAATGATCAGGAGAGGTCTGTCTCTAGAGTACTTACAACACGACACATCCAATGCTGGTGCAATTCTAGCACAAGTTTAGGCAGCTAGAGAAGCTCATCAGACAGTTTTTCTGTAGCACTCCAGAAAAGGAGGTACAGGTCTAGAAATGCTCCATGATGCCCACTCTGTAGTGCTTAGAGTCACAAATAAGAAATTAAGCCACAATCTATTCATATCAAAGGATAAATAAAAAATCAGTGTTTGCTGATACTGGGTCATTTCCAAAAGATGTGGTGCTGGTGGAAGTGCGGTCTTCATGAGATAAGAAAGTCTTCCATTTTGGTGTCCTCTCCTAGACTGAAAACACACAGGAACAGGGCTAAATGACAGGACTTAGAAGGGTGAGCTAATGAATTCTCAGCTAGACACTGATAGAGACTGAGTAAATCCTCAAAGCCCCTAGATCTCCCCTTAGGAGGGAATACCTCTGAAGTATTTCAAATGAAGCATCTTAAAGGAGGATGTATTTTGCCTGTTCCAGAGTGTAATGTCCTGGACAGTCAATACCTCAGACACAGGCTGCACATGAATTTCCAGGAAAATGTACTAAATAAAGTGATTTTAATCACTGGAACTAGAAAAAAAAAAAAAAAAAAAAACCAAAAAACTCTTCCCTCCTCTCAACCAACCTAACAGTAACTCCTGTTTTTTTTCTGGGTGCCATATTCCTACATCACCCATGTTTCAGAACATTATCCTTCAGCTGAAATAGACAGAACCACATACAAACTTTGGTTTTGTGTTCCTCCACTAACCTGACAGTCAACCTAAAATCTCACACAGCCAAGCATGTAACCACTTCAAGCAAAATATCATGTTCACCTTTGCATAGATGACAGAATAATCACAACAGCTCATTGACTTCTACACTTCCAGTATGTAGCTACAGAGTGATTCTATTAATTTCATACTGTTTTGTGGTGCTCAAATTCAGATACATCACTGGAATGGTGTGCACTAACTGAAGGAACAAATTAATAGAAATACTAACAGTGCTTTGGACACTATGCGCTTTTAATGGAAAACGATGTGCTGAACTCTGATGGAATGCTGGGCTTGTCTGTCACCACTAAATTCAAGGATGACTTGCAACCTGGTTTTATTGTAATACAAAAATTATATACATTTCAGAAATACTTGATGGCAGGACCTGGTAACTGACCTTGTTGAACTTCATACCACTGACCTTGGCTCATTGATCAAGCATGGCCAGATCCCTCTGTAAAGCCTTCCTACACTTCAGCAGATCAATACACTCAACCAATTTGGTGTCATCTGAAAAGTTGCTGAGGGTGCTCTTGATCCCCTCATCCAGATCATTGATAAAGATATTAAACAGAAATAGCTCCAATACTGAGCCCTGGGGAACACCACTTTTGACCAGCCACCAACTTGATTTAACTCTACTCACCACCACTCTCTGGGCCTGGCCATCCACCCAGAGTTTTACCCAGGGAAGCATACATAAATCCAAGCCCTGAGAAGCTAATTTCTCCAGAAGAATGCTGCAGCAAACAGTGTCAAAGGTTTTGCTGAAGTTAATATAGACAACCTCTATCACCTTTCCCTCATCCACCAAGTGGATCACCTTGTCACAGAAGGAGACCAGGTTAGGCAGGCAGGACCTGCCTTTCTTAAATCAATGCTGATTGGGCTTGATCACCTGGTTGCCCTGTATGTGCCATATGATGGCACTCATCCATACACTCTTCCATACAAGATCTAGTTAATGATACAGGCAGGCAGGTCATTGTATGCTACACTCTGAATCTGAATCCTGAAGAGCTTTTATCACTCACTTCTGCCTGTAAAATTAGGTGTGAACAGCCCAATACCCCACCCAAGCTGTGTTTTAGGCAATTACCAAGGGTTTCATCAATGACCTGGATGAGGGGGTAGAGAGCACCCTCAGCAAATTTGCTGATGACACCAAACTGGGAGGAGTGGCTGACACAGCAGCAGGCTGTGC
>JAOEGS010012828.1:8059-51847 GCA_025447755.1 Corythornis vintsioides | reverse complement strand
CATATGTCATGCTTGCATTTGTAGCTTCAAAGTATGTCACCCAAATGCCCTGGAACACTGAAGAGGTGCCCAGTTCAACATGCTGCTCCATTCCTGCCCTCCACACAGTCCTCCAGTAGCCCTTTTACCCTCTTCAAGGCCTTACCCTCCATTTGGATCAGGTGCTTTCTCTGAGCAAAACTCAGTTATCACCATTATCTTTTTTTTTTTTTAAGGCATTTGGGATATTTTTCACAGTAAATACAACTTGATTTGTAGATTGCTAACAAATTACCATGTGAGACGCACAGTTTATTAACTGCTGATGCTAATTAATGGAATTTATCACTAATTAAATGTTCTAAAGATAGTGATTTTTAATTTTTTTTGCCTTTTAATGCTTATTAACTGTATTGAGGTGGCTTATCAAACTGATCAACACAAAGCAGTTCTGGGATTGTATATTAAGGATAAATTAAATTAGTGCTAAACAAGTTGATTTCCTAATGTATATAGTCTGGAACAAAACCAATCACAGAATCTCAGAGTGGTGGGGATTGGCAGGGACCTCTGGGGATCATCTGGTGCCACCCCCTTGCTCCAGCAGGGTTGCCCAGAGCAGGGAGCCCAGCAGCACAGTGTCCAGGTGGGGTTGGTTGGAATCTCTCCAGAGGAGATTCCACAGCCTCTCTGAGCTGCCTGGGACAGGGCTCATCAAGAAAAAAAAATTCCTTTTCAAATGGAACCTCCTGGGTTCCAGTTGGTGCCCAGTGCCCCATGTGCTGTCACTGGACACCACTGCCCAGAGTCTGGCCCCATCCTCTTGCCCCCCAAGGGGCTCTTTAGCTCTTCCTCAGCTTTGATCAGCTCCCCTCTCAGACTGCTCTTCTCCAGCTGAACACCCCAGGGCTCTTAGCCTGGCCTGGCCACAGATGCTCCAGCCCCTCAGCATCTTCCCAGCCTTTGCTGGACTCTCTCCAGTAGCTCCTTGTCTGTCATGAACTGGGCAGCCCAGAACTGAACTCAGTACTCCAGATGTGTCCTCACTGGGGCAGAGTAGAGGGGGTGGAGAATCTCCCTCACCCTACTGGCTTCACTCTTCTTAATGCACCCATCAATGCATTTAATGAACCAGGTCTCTCAAAGAATGAGTGCACAGTTGGAAATTTGCTTTTAGTGAACATTTAAGCTGAAAAATAGCTGTATTCCCACTTTCATGCTAGTAAAGCCTGAGTACTTATATATTAATGGAGAAAATAATTGCAAATGGTCACAAATGTAATTGAACGAAGAAGGAACTTGTTCAGATTTTCTCAGAAAGTATTTTATGCTTGTTCTTGGGTCTGATAGTTAACATCTGTTTTTCTAAGGCAGTTTGGGAGATGCTGTCAGCACACAAAGACCTCTTCAAGACAGATGTACAAGTGGCATTTAAAGCTGAGGTTGGTTTGTGTTGGAGGAGGAGGCAATTCAGCTGTTGTGTTACCTGCCAGTTTGATAACTTGTCATGCCACAGTTGTGAGAGATTAATATTGATCAGAAATGTTTCTTATTTGCAGACTGTGATTGAAAAGCACTCTGCTGAAGTGGAGCACAGTGTTGGAACTCAGTGAAGTAACTGCTGAGGTAAAAACATGGTTATTGAGATGAGTTGATCATAATGACCTTAAATAGTTGATTTCCAGTTCTTAGGCTTCTGTTTGGTACTTCATCTGGTGCATCCTCTCAAGAGATGAATGAAGGAGAGTTTTATTTTTAGTTTTTCCAAATGAAATTAGTATGAAATTCACATCCCCAGAAACCATTTTTGCAAAGATCACTTTGTAGCAGAGGTCAGGAGCACATGGGACTTCTGAGAGGGAATTTCTAAGTCATTTCATCTCTTTATCTTTCTGAAATAAGTGAGCTCTTCTGCTTACTTCAGTCTGCCTGAGTTCTTCCCAGTGAGAGCTTCAGAAAGCCTGTGCTGGGCACTTAGTTCCTCTGCTGATTTAGCATGGGACAGTCACTTATGTGTGTTTGACTTCAGTCTTTCCCTTCCTCTGGAATTAGCTGTATGTCAGCATTCTTCTGTCTGCATAGTTCTGTAAGGTACTTTGTGACTTAAATTTTGATTAAAAGCTTTAGTGGCAGCAAGAAAAGATCTTCTTACTTGTTACTTTCATGAAAGCTCATGAATAACAACTTAATTCCTAGCTCTCAGACTGCTTAACATAGGCTTCATGCAACTATTATACATACTATTTTACCCCTCTGTATTTTGAATACAAACTGTATCAGAGATATTAAACAGAGTAATGGGCTAAACCAGCTGCAATAGTCTATTAAATTTGTGCTTCTTAGAGTGTAAATGATTTTCATAATGGAGGGTAATTTCTCTGCTTTGTCAATCCCTGATCAATTCATGAGCACTGCAGGGTTTACATGTAACCTCCTGTTCAAGGAATTGTATATGCAACTCCTGTTATTGTTTGTTGCTCAATAAAAAGCTTCTAATGACTAAAGCTGTGTGTCAGCTGTTACTTAACAGCTCAAAAATTTGCCAGAACTGTCTTAGCCCTTCTAGCCCAGAGCTTGTTGTTTGTGAATGCTCAGAGAGATCTTGAATGAGATTATTAACTACTTTGCAATCAGTTTTCCTTCAGTGTTAATTGTGCTGCTAAATCTTAGGGTATTGTGTTTAAAAAACATGTAAAAGTCAGTGCTGCATCACAGATGCTTTTTTTTGTGCTTAAAAGAACAGATGCCCAAGCTGTGGGCACAGTTTGCCTATCAAAACTTTTCATTTTTGTCATGAATTGTGCATTTACATGCCCAGGAGGGACACTTGTGATGTTTGTACACAAACAGCCCCACACCTGCCTACCTTCAGAGCCCTTCCTCACCCTCTCTAATGTATTATATGTTATGGCAGGGGGTCACAGGAATGACTGACAGGTATTTGATGTCTAAGAAAGCCTTTGGAACACAAGAAAAACTCCTGCTTGGTGCATCTGGTGGAATTTATTTTTTCTTTAAATTGTTCCTGGTTGTGGAATGTTACAAATGGAAAAATAATAAGTCTTGTTCTTCAAATGTGCTTGTATAGCTCTACCTATCATCTTGGGAAATTGGATTAAATATTAGCTCCTTTTTGCATCCAGCCTGTGCAAGCAGCTTGTAAATTATGGAGTGAAGATGTGGGCTTGTAAACACCTAGTAACAATTTAGACCAATAAAAATGGTGCTGAATTAATGAGTCATCAGCATTCCAGGGCTCCCAAGAGGAGGTTTGGGGACAGACCCGGGTTTTCTTGCTGTTAAGATATGTGTAATTCTTCCTCTCCCTGGCAGCAGCAGGTTTGATGAAGTGACTGCCAGTGATAGTTTTGTATCTTGATGAAATGATGGCACCAGCTTGTAGGTGACACCTTTCACCCTGCAGAATTCTGAGGTGCTTTTCTAAACCCCCCAGCTCTTTAATCCTGCAGATACTGGCAGAAAAGTATGTTGTGCAGTGGTAAGGAGGAGATGTAAGTCAAGGTGAAGGGAACCCAGAAATGCTGTGAGTTCCCTGCTACCCACAAATACATCTGTGAAATCTTGCATGAAAGGCTGGCTTTGTGGTGTCAGAAAACAACAGAGCTTTGCCTTTGTGACACACCCAGGGCAGCCAGTGAAGTGGGGTTTTTTTCTTCTCTCTAATTCTCACATCAGAAGTACAGATAATAACACTCTTTATTGTGTCCCATGTATTTGCAGAATGAGTTCTGTGGAGTGGAGAAAGTCTCTTTCAAGACCAGGTCTGTACTACAAAGTTGTGCTGGTGTCACAGCGTGGGAGCTGGGGCTGTGAAAAAGTCATCCTCCCTCATAGAAATAGTGTTGTTAAACTTCTTTCTAGCAAGGATACTAATCTTCTGCCTTTCCATGTTAATTCTGCTGTGAAACTGAGTGTCCATTGACAAACATGGAAGGAATGCCAACAGCATTCTTTCAAATCAAGATATAATCACATCTTCCCAATTTCAAAGCCCATCCCTCTCAGCAAATCTCATTAATTATCCCAGACAGGTGTTTTTCAACAAAAGCTCCTTCTTGCATTCACTCTTCTCTAGCCTCCTACTTGAGCTAATGAAGCTTCAGTGATGTCTCTGGAACAATGGAGCCAATTTCTATAACTGCAGGTTGGAGAGAACAAGTAAGAAAATGGTAATTGAAGAAGGGCACTGAAGAGAGGCTGGGGGAGCAAAGTTCCTCTCTCTGTGCAAAGAGATCTCTCATTATTGGTGATTAAGGAGGAAGCATTACAGAGTCAAAAAGAAAGTAGCTATGCTGAAAAATGTTCTTTCATCATTTATTAATATGCAGATGGTGCTCCATGAAAGGACCACAGGCCTTGTTTTGGTGGCCCTCACATCCCGGAGTTAATGGAGTGTAGGTTTGTATGAAGAGGAGGGAACTGGCATCACCTCTGCACAGGTCTGATGGGAAGTCACTCAGCCTGTTTCTTTCAGCACCTCCTGGGGATGATTTGCAGCTGCAGGAACCTTGTTTACCCCACATTCTGTGCATAAATTGGATGTTTTTCTCTGGAAATAGCTGGAGTTCTTTTCTGCAGGGAAGCCTGTGTCCTTCCACAAATATTTGATGTATATTCGTAATTACAGCAAGTTGTCTTTCATTGTTTTTCATAACAAGTCCTGTCTGCTCAGTTTATGCCTCAGCAATAAGAATGAGGGTGGATTTTTTTCAGGTATGGTAGCAAAAAAAAAAATAAAAAATATAGCTGTTTTGCTTGGCTAGTTGACAAGAAGCCCTTCCTTGTCTAAGGGTAATGTGTTTTCTCATTTCATATTTGATTATGCCTAGAAGCTGCCTAGTCCCTGCCTTTTCCAAATACATATAGACATTTATATTCTGAACACTAAAAATCAGCAGGTTTCAAATACTTTTTTAAGCATATTTGAATTAGTCATCAGCTACTCTGAAACTTCAAAACCAGCTCATAACATTTTCAGTAGAAAACTCAGGCTCAGGTGTGACCTCACAGCCAGGCATAAGTATTTATTTTTCTTTTTTATCTGTAAAGGCAAGAGCTTTTATTTCAGGAAGGAATATAAGTATCTTCCCTGCAAAATCCACCAATGAATAAAATAGCTTTCAGCTAAGTGTAGGTAATTCTGCCCACATGAAGGCCAGAGACCATAAAAATACTGTGAAAAAGGCTCACAGTGAAATGTGTCAATTTCTCCTCTCCTTGGGAAAGGACTTTAAAACTGAAAATACATTTGGAAAACTCAGAGAAAAGTACTGTTAGGACTCTAAATTATATAATGTTCAAGAAAGGTCTTGAACCTTACATCTTAGCCTTACTGAAAGCAAAACCAGGCTCCACCAACTCCCTGAGTATCATGAATTTGATGATTCTGTTAGAACTGGGTATTTTGCTTGCAGCTTTAGCTTGTATGAAAACGGGAAAGGAAGGAAGTCCATGACTTTGAAATTTAAAGCTGGTCTCATCACTTTTGAATAAAGTTACTACCAAAAGATGCAGGGGAAAACTTGCTGTTTGCCTTCAGTGCATAAATACTTAATCATAAGCTAAGATTTTGAGTTGGGAGGCTCGGACTATCTGGAAAAGAGTCATGGTCAGAATTCAAACAGTTGCAACTCCCTTTTTTAAATGGCTGCTTGCTCAGCTCACCACATGCAGAAAAAAAACTAGTTCTGGAGCTAGGAGTGTTAATGTGATGTGGGACTGGTTTGTTTGTTTTTTTTTTCAATTTGATTCAATGAATTCAAGCTCTAAGATGGGGAAATTTATAGAAGGAGGAAAAAGTGCTTGCTAAAAATAACTGGGTATATGCTCCCTGGTGCTTAGTTCTGGTTTTCTTGCATAATAATGTTTTAGTGTTCTTGACGTGCATTGGGATGTGGAAGAAAGAATTAAACCCACCCCCCTCTGTCATCTTCCTATTTTATTGCCAGTCCCTGCTCAGGCAAATGTCTCCTGTAGGAAGGACTGATAAATTCTTTATTACCTCATTTAGTCAGAAGTAACAACAGCATGGTATGGAAGGTATTCTCAGGTCTAGTTTGTCAGAGATTCAGCTGTTTAACCACAGAAACCCATGTGAGTTTGCTTAGACTAACTTCTATCTATCATATTTCCTCTCTGAAATTGTAGAAGTATCTCTCCTAATAAGATTCCTGGGCTTTCAGTTATATTTCAGGCTCTTTCTGTGGAAAACCCCCCCCCCACACACAGACCCCATACTCTGCCCCCAAAAAGGGAGAAGGGAAGGAACTCAGCAAGGTGCCTTATGCTGTAACCCTAGTTCTGTTAAAATAACTGTTATCTGTTTTGACTTTTCAGTTGTTACATGTAGCATCATACTCATTTTGGTGGCAGTAGCTGGCATGTGATCAGCATTTATTTGTAAGCATGCTGAAGGCATGTTATTTCTCTAAATATATAGGCTTAGCTGTCTGCTAATGCAAATCCATAGATATTTTGCTTTAGGATGGATTTTACTTCCAGCAAGACCCTGTTTACCATATAATACCTGGCAAACATCTTATAAAAATACTTTATTGGGGTTTTCAGAAGGTAGCAGACACAAGGTAAGATATGAGCAAGCTCAGCATAGATACTGTCAATTCTTAGTACATTGATTTCAAAGGATATATTTTAACCCATCTAGAGTAGTCTGATTGAAAGTGTCACAAGACTAAAATAGATACACAAACCCAGACATTGTTTAAAGCCTGACTTGAGCTGACAATACTGATCTACTCAACATGTACCACTGGAATGAGGTTGGATAGCATTGCCTTTTATTCCCAGCAGCAGCCAAAAAACAGTTTGCTTACAACAGCGAAGTGTAATCAGCAATCACAACATCATAAGCTTTTGGGTGCTACTTCACAGTGTTTCTATTCGTAAATGTAGTTTTCAGACTTGGGATCTTGAGCTTCCCTGTACAATACTGTTAAATATCAGCATTTGCCATGGCAACTAATTACATATTGGTGTTACTATATCACAGTGCCAACAGAGATGGGCAGTTGAAGGCTTTTGCTTTGTGGTCATGCTACCCCTGTTCTCAAAGATGTTACAGAAGAAATGAGCAATTATGATGAAGCAGGAGATGGGAAGCAGAGCTAAAATGCCCAAGATTTTATGTTAAGACTTAGATTAAACTGGTCTCTCAAATCTGCTGCTCTGTCTGTGGAATTAGTTGACTGCTTTAAATAAATTACAAAATAAATTTAAAAAATAATAATGCTTACATCACCTGGACCAGCTCAGTCCAGGTCTCCATTCAAGTGATGGATTTTTAAAGGAAGCATGCAAGAGTTCTGCAACTTGTTAAAATTAAGAGGTCTCCAACTAACTGAAAAAGGAACACAGGATTCACTTCTCTCAGTGCCTGGCATTCTCCAATACATTGCCAAAAGAGTATTTTGAAGATCCTGCAGAAGTGATGTTTTAAAATGCCTTGGGGTCATGATGAGGAAGACTGTGGAGAAGCTGGTAGCCTGCTGGCACCTTGCAGGTAGGCACAGCAGCCTCTTCTTTGGGTCTGCCAGGGCTCCCATGTCCTGCGGGGCCATGGCTTGGACTTGCACCCAGTGCACAGCTCTGGGCAGGAGGGAGATGCTTCTGTGTGCTATGGGAGCACTGGTCCTTGTGGGGCTGGACATGAAGGAATTCCTATCAGGTGTGAAGCGGGGATCTGGGAACACCAAGTGGCTTCAGAATGCTGGGTGCCTCTGAGCCATCTGCATACTCCTTAGGACAGAGGTTTGTCCCTTAGGGAAAGGAAAGGACATCTATTGCACCACATGCAACAGGGATCTAGATTATCACTGTACCTGCAGTAGTAATAATGATAAATGAGATGTTTTCCTTCTGAAATTCATTCTGTATCATCACATACGTGTAATATCTTAAGTGTATGGAAAAAAATACTCCTGTTTACAGGGGAAAAAAATCATGTCTGCAAACAGGTGAACTGCAGTTTAACCCAGTAGTTTTAGGTTAGCTATTTATTTCTGTTAGCTTTTATTTGTCAGTGTTTATTTTTATTTCAGCAAAACACTGGTGCTGCTCTGGCTGACTAGGTGGCAGCAGAACTCCTTCGTGGCACCTGCAAGTGGCAGAAACAGATTTCATTTCTTGTGGTTAATGTTAAAAAACCTCCTATTCAGTGTAATTTTGTTGTTGATGGGCTAAAAGAAATGAATAGTGGTCTCACTGCTGCCTTCCTCACATGCCTCAGACCAGTGCTCTCAGGTTGTTCCAAGGAAGCAAGCTACAGTACTTTTCCATAACTTTTCCTTGTACAAAAACAAGGCTCTTCTCATCTGCACCCTTCACTTCCAGCAGTTCTGAAGGGGATCGTGAGGTTGAATCTTCAGCTTCTTGGGACAGAGGAGTTTAATGAAAGCTCTTCTGAAGCTGTAGTGGCAGAGAGGGTAGAGGATAGGATTGACAGCAGAGTTGATCCACAGCAGCCAAAAGGACGTCTCGTACCAGTAGTCGGAGATGCAGTAGCCGTGGCAGCCAGCACGGATGATCATCAGGAGAGTGTAGGGTGCCCAGCAAATCCCAAAAATGCCCACAATGATCGCCAGGGATTTTGCCACTTTCTTGTCTCTGGAGAGCCTGAAGCGCTGGGTCATGCTCTGGGTCACTATCTTCATCTGCTTCTCGAAGGACAGAGTGGATGCTGAATTTTTACAGCTCTTTTTGTTGAAACACTTGGGTTTCACGGAGCTCTTGGAGCTCGTTGACAGCAGCTCTTTGGCACCCAGGCTGGCAGTGGAGGCTGCTGCTTGAGCTTTGCTCTTAGAGAGGTCGAGGGTTTCAGCTGGCTCCTTCTGCTCCCACTTACAGCATTTCAAAGAAAGCTTTGCTTCTGGGCTCATTTCCATCTCTTCAGTGAAGGACTGGTTGTGCACTTCGTGGAAAACATCCAGGCGTAGTTTGGTGCGTTTCTGTATGTTCAGGTAGATGCTCAGGTTGAAAAACATGACGCTGATGAAAGGGGTGAAAAACTCCAGGGTCGAGGCTGTCATGAGAAAATACCAGTTGTAGAAAAACTCAGCGTAGCATTCCCCGCTGGGTATGATACTCTGGCCTGAGACATACTCCCAGCTGATAATGGCAGGGCCGTAGAGCAGGAATGCCAACACCCACACCATCAGCATCTTCAGCACCGCTCGCCTCGTGTTGCCTTGCTGGGCTCTGTAGGCGACCTGCAACGGGTAAATCTTGCCTTAAGTATGGCCACGCACCCCAGCTGCTTGAGGCTCTTCTCAAATGAACTGTTAGCCTTCCTGGTAAAGTTGCTAGGCAATATCCCAGCAGTCTAATAAATTCATATGCTATAGGCAACAGGAGCAATTGCTAGATAAATCACACTCCTGCAGGGAAGACTTAGAACCCTCATCTTGCGGCTCCCAAACCAGCCGTGGCAGCTGGTTAGTGGAAATGTACTGACTTAGTTGGAGCCCAGCACTTGCCTGAGTTTTCCTCAGCTACTCTCTGTAACCCCTGGGAAGAGGCAAAGTATCCAGCTGCTGGACTAGGCAGGCATCCCACTCTGGCTCCCTCTGAGCCTCGGAGCTAATCCATGTTGTATTTGGAGTGAGGGAGTATGCAAACAGCAATGGATCTGATCTGCCTGCAACTTGCTCGTTCAAAAGGCTGAGCATTTTCATCTTGTGACATAACCAGAGGTGTCAGGACTGTGCCCTGCTGAAGTTGGTACTGCAACCTACTGCCTTGGTAGCCAGGGAGAAGCTGGGAGTCCGACTGCCATCCAGTTGTTTGTCCTGGAGATAATAAACCTCTGCAAGTTGGTAATGGGTCTGCTTATCTCACTGACTCACTCATACACTACTGTCCTGTCAGCTGGAAAGGGAGCACCTGCACGATGGGGTCTGAACCTTAAATGATTTAATTATGCCAGAAATACTAATCTGAAACCACAGCTGAATTATGTATTTGTGGATAATTATTGCTTACCACCACCAGACTGAAAGATTCATAATTTCTGGACGATTCATAGAGCTTTTAATTATTGCAGAGAATCTGGAGAATAAAGCAGGAGGAGACTTATTCTCCCCTCAGCTGTCACGACAGCACTCACCGCTCTTGTCACCGACAGGAATCTGTCATAGCTAATCAGGACGATGTTGAAGACCGAAGAGGTGCAGAGCAGGTAATCAACTACCAGCCAGAGTTTGCAGAGGCTTCTCCCGAAGATCCATCTCCCCGTCAGCACATAGGGCACGTACAAGGGAATGCAGAAGGCACCTGCAACCAGACGGGTTCGTTTCCATCGAGCTGCCCGGTGGCTGCCCCCGGGAGGAGCCGCGGACTCCGGGCTGAGTCCTTCCCGCCCGGAGGGAGTAACCCGTGGGTGTCAGGAGGGGATCTCGGGGCTGCGGGAGGGTGTCGGGAGTGGAGACCTCGCGGCTGCCGGTGGAGGGACACCAGGGCAGCCGGACGGGAGGCAGCCGGGACGCCGCTCCCCGACGGCAAGTTGCTGCCGGGCCGGTGCCGGGCGGGCGCGGAGCCCCACGGGGGACGGCACTTTACCTACTAGGAAATCCGAGATGGCCAGGTTGAGGAGGAAGAAGTTGTTCTGGGTGCGCAGGCTGGAGTCCGCCACGAAGGCCAGCATCACCAGCGCGTTGCCGGCCACGGTGACGGCGATCAGCAGGGCCATCAGCGCGGCCAGCGCGGCTGTGCCGCCGGCGGCGAAGCGCCCGGTAGCGGCCGCGGAGCCGTTCAGCGCCCCGCCGCTCTCCATGGCCCCGCCGCTCCGCGCCGCGCTGCAGCCGCGGGGCTGCGGCCCCTCCCTGGCCCGGCCCGCCCCTCCTCCCCGCCCCTCCGGGGGCTGCAGCCCCGCGCTGCCCTGCGGCCGGTGGGACCGGCACTCCAGCTGTCAGCATCCCTGCGTCTGCCCGATGCAGCCCCGAATGCCACAGAGCACCCTCGCATCCACCAGAACATCACTGCATCCGTCCAGAACATCACTGCATCCGTCCAGAGCACCCTCGCATCCGTCCAGAGCATCCTTGAATCCCTCAGAATATCCCTGCATCCGTCCAGAGCAGCCCTGCATCTGTTCAGAGCATCCTCAAATCTTGCAGAACATCCTTGCATCCCTCCACAGCCTCCCCGAATCTCCCCCGATCATCCCTAGGCTCATTCTTTCCCTCTCAACCCAGGAACATCTTTGCATTATCCCAGAACATCCCTGTACCCCATCCTCCCCAGAACATCCCTACATTCCTCCTTTCCCTCTAAACCCAGAAGCATCCTTGATTCTCCCAGAGTATCCTCATACTCCCCACAGGAAGATTCCTGCATCTCCCCAAAGTATCCCCATCAAGTCAGAGTGCTCATGGTTCCTGCCTTGAGGTCTCTGGCTGGATGGAGAGAAATACAGGAGATCAAGGCTTAACTTGTTTTAATGAGAGCTCAGCCAGCAGTGTTCCCTGGGCAGGTGGACCAAGAGGGGTGATGTTGTTACCCCAGCCCCTCAGCAGAAGTAGGACGAAGAGGTGAAGCTGCCGGGGAGCAGCAACACCTCACCAAGTGCTCATGCTACGTGGTATGGCCAACTGAAGGAAGCACTCAAGATTGCCATGCCACTTGTCCTGCAAACCAAGGAGCTTCTGCCCACAGCCCTCAGCTCCACGTGAAATGAATGCTCTCTCCCTCCACTTGTTTAACTTTTTGTAATTAAAAACTTTTGTTTGAACTCTTTCTTCAGTTAGTGACACTCCAGGATGAAGTTAGTGGCGCTTTCAAACCTCTTCACAGGTGTCGTGTCATGGGGGTAGGATCAGCTCACCACTGTCCCTGCCTCTGGAGAACAGCATGGGGAGATTCAGGGCATCAGCACTGGAAACCCCAGGAGAATACTGACTGCAAACCCTGGCCAAGCACCTTTCTTTATGGGAAAGCCTGGTAAGTTGTGTCTTTGAAGAATAGAGATCAAAAAAAGAAACCAAGAAAAATCTGCAAACTCAGAGCCATGCATGAAGCTTGAAGGGCTTGCTGCATTCTGATTGCTCCAAAAGCTATTTTCACATCAGGAACTGTTACAGCCTTGCCGAATTCATCTTCAATCCCACCACCACAGCCACTTTCTTGATAGCAGACGCTGATCCTGCTGGGAGGAGGCTGTGAGGGCTCTTTTAAATCACGGTTAAATAATTTCCAGCCAGAAGAGCCGGGAGGTGAAAGCACTTCTCAGCACTGTGCAGACAGGGAGCCTGCCAAGCTCTCCGGGTACCCACCCAAGGGTGGCCTCCGGCGGGGATCAGCCTCATCCCGATCCTTATCTTGCACGGAGAAAACACGCCGGCTCCGTGTTTAAATCGAGGCTTGCTTTTCCCCAGTGCAGGCAGGCAGGCTGGCAGCTGCTGGGCATGATGTGTCCCCTTCCTCAGGGAGCCAAATGTCTCAGGCTCCTCCATGAAACACGGGGCTCAGTCCCCGCCGCTGCCACGTCCCGACGGAGGATGTCACTGTGGGCTCGTGGGAGCCGCGGGTGGGAGAGCAGAGGATGCTGCAAGTGCGAGGAACGCCCGGTTGGTGGGATAAGGGATGCAGGAGCTCCCGGGCGCTGGGATAAGGGCTGGAGGGTGCAGTGTGCCCGTGGGAGGCTTGGAGGAACTTTGTGTGTGGCTTCAGCGCTGCTTTGAGGAAGACTGGATTTAACAACACACCCGACTGAATTCCCAGCAGGGTGTTGAGCAGCCTGGCTGTGCAGCTGCAGCCTGGCTGCAGGGGAGAGGACTTGAATTTTGTGCATCTCGGATGTGATGGAGAAAGTGCTTCTTTCTCCTTCCCTGCCCCATTTAATGAACCCACAGGCACCTTTCATTCTGTGGCTGTCTGTGGTGTTATTTGTAATCTCTAGCTCTTCAGTCATTAGTATTCATTGAAACGTTTGCAAATTCCAAATGCTTGTGTGCGGGTTGCAGCGCTGTCACTAGGAGCTCTTTGCTGTTTGTTAGCTGTCATTCATTATTCAGAGTTTCAGCATCCAGACAGAAAGAGGAAACCGTACTTTGTACCTTGGGTAATTTATAAAGTGATTTGCAAAACGTTAACGTGGACAAACCACAATTGTTATTTATCCAGAATAATTTGCCAGGAGCCTTAGATAGATGCAAGATGACAGAGCTTAGCAGGTGATGGTTTTCCTGGTGTTTCTCTCTTGCTTCAGCAGCAGGACAAATGTATTTCCCATATATTTTGGGAAACATTCTATCTTGGTAAGAGAACAAAGGAAATCACCCAACCAGGAAGGGGTAGTCAAAGTAAATTGCACACAGATATGCAAGCAGGTGGCATGATAGCTAATGTTTTGACCTGGCTTTTGCACTATGTATGCCATATGTAGATATCCTATATATTCAAGTGCTTCATATAGGGTGTGTTGACCATGCTGCAGTCAAGCCGTGGGGTTCTTTTCTGGGCTAGGAGGCTTCTGGAGTCCCAGAGCTTGAATACTACTTAATCCATTTGTAGATGCAGAGGCTAAAGTGGGACCTTTCCAGAGGGTTGGAGCTATAGGTCAGCTCTAAACACTCCTGAGCATGGTTTCTGCTTATGCCGAGGTTGTGGCTGAGAAACAGGGACTGGGGATGGCAGAGGCAGAGGTCTCAGCGCAGAGCTCCCTTGTGAACCTGATCTCGAGGGCTTCTGCCCTGCTGCTGGGATGTCCCAGCTGGCTACAGCAAAGCACTGCAAGAGCCACTGCTCACAGCCTGGGTGCTGTGGGAAATCTGTGATTCCCAAATGCACACTCATGGCTCAGCTACACTGTCAGACAAGCCCTGTAAGCCCTCAGGAAGGGTGAAGGGCTTGGGGCAACTCTGCTGCCACTGCCTCCAATGCAATTCCTCTCCTGGGGGCTCCTGAGTAGGGATCTGGGAGCTCTCTTCCTTTATCTGCTTCCTTTTCCTGATATCTTTTTGAGAAGCATTTAGCTTGAATATGGATTCTGCAGAACCTTTAAAAAGAGGCAAGGACAAGATGTGTCTTTTTTTAAGGCTGCTTCATACTGGAAGAGAAGTCTGCACTTGAAAGTTGTTTAACATTCAAGCAGAGAGTAAGTAAGAAGTGAATAACCCTCTTGTAAGCTGGCTGTTCTGGGGAGTTTGTCATGTGAATCCTTCAGGCTAAGAGACAAAGAGCTTCTGCAGCCTCCTGGTGATCAGGGAACTCAAGCTTTGGATGTAATTTAGCAGTTGGCCCTATCCTGGCATTTGGGCACTGCAAAGTCTGTGTGTCACCACATCACAGAGCAGTGCCTGAGGACCATCGACTGCTGCTGGCTTTGCTAATCCTTGCTGGGGACCATTGCCTCTCTGCTTGGTGCTGGTTACTGTGGGGAAACAGGCCATTGGTATGACTCTTGGGGTGTTTTGTACATGCTTTTTATGAGTGTGGCTCAGTGCCACTTGCTCTCTGACTGTTGATTATTATTTTACTTTGGAGTCCTAGAGGGACCAATTTGGAGTTTCCTCTGCACAGATATGTTTCCCTATGAAATCAAAGCCTATTATACATGCATCTGTGTTATCTTGGACCACTCTCACTGGTTACCTCATGGATTTATTTGCAATTCATGAAAATCTCAAGATGCCATACGCCAGAGCATTGGATGTAGAACCATGCCACAGAACCTGTTTTCAGCTCTGTAGGAGTGTTGTAGAGATGCTGAAATTTTGTTAGATGCTTCTTATCTTTGTAATGAACCAAGAAACCCAGATGCAAGGAGTTGGATTTCTCCCTGCTCTGGGAGGCATGGCCTGAAATCACTTTCACACACATCTCTGTCCAAAACAACAATGGTTGTTGGTTGCAACCAGATTCCATGTAAATAACCCTGACTAGATGAGGCAGCAGATGGCTGAAAAGGTTCAAAGATTTGTTGTATTTCTACTCCAGACACATCTATAATTCATGCTGACACCAAGTACTTGGCTCCAGCTCAGGGATCACGTGGCACTTTGACATCAGTGGAAATGCCTCTGTCACAGGACATGGAGGTGTGGGCTAAGCAGCCACCTGGTTGGTGAGCTCAGCTGTGCCAGGGCATGTGTGTGTGCCCATCTGGGCATCGCTCTTGCTTGCTTCTTCATGAACAGGAGAGGAGGAAGCTCCTGTTTCTCCTGGAATAAATCAAATAAACCCAGTAACTGAGGTGCTAATGGTGAAGGAGTTGTCCACAGTCTGTAGACAGAAGTAAGTCTTGGATGTTGATCAGCCTCCTCCCACCCTCTCTGCCTTGCAGGAGTCTGCACTTTGGCAGGGTTTAGATACACATCATTGCCATGATAGAGTGAGAACAGCTGTGTCCTGAAATTAAGAGTTATGGACATCAGGAGGCACATTTAATGAGGAAACGAGACCTTTCTTGACACCTTCCTTTTGATGTGCATCTATCTTTGCATTTCCACAGAGGCAGAGCTTCCACAGCGAGCAGTTTGCTCATCCAGGGGACAGTGAGGCCATGCAGGGCTGGAGGCAGCACATGCTCCAAACCTCCAGGAGAGATGCTGTTATTGCTATGCATGAATTGTAGTTCTTCCATTACTTATTTCTGTCCCATGGAGTCAGCTTCTCTGTGAAACAAAGTTTAAAGGAAGAGATGATTAAAAAACCTCTTTGTGTTCATGTCTTTACTGATGAGGGTTGAAAGTGCTCTGGCATTCACACAAGTATCTGTCACTATGAAACCTATCCCTTTGTTTCATTTCTTTTTCTTCTGCCTTTCATCATAGGAAATGTTTATTCAGTTTGGAAAATTCCCTCTTTTTTTTTTTTTTTTTTTTTTGAGATTGCTTTGCAAGTTACCAGCACATGTGGGTGAGGGTAAGGGCAGTGTGGCAGAAAAAAACACATCCTAGAGAGGCTGAGGATGAAATATCTGGAGGAGCCCTTGAGTTCCTGCTTTGCCACATCTTGAAGCTTCTATACAAACAAGGAAGCCAACTGCCAATATAAATTTTTTACACATAGCTTTAGAGGATAAGACAAAGAAAATGTCAGGGGAGCATTTCCCATTCAAAATGCTACTCTTTGATATATATTTCTCTTTTAAAAATAAGAACAGCAACTTGTCTGTCAAACTTGGGGAGCTGTTAGGACAGAAAATGAGTGTGACAATCCAAATCTGGATGGGACATCATGAAATCAGTTGCTGAGTTCATCCTGATGCTCAGCCAGTTGTTAATCAGCTTTTGCTGGTGGCAGAAGGTCTTTTCCTTACCGTGCTTCAAGGGACTTTATTGAGCAAATTCGATGTTGGATAAAGATGTTGATGACAGGAACAGGCCCCAAAAATGCTAAGAAATACCTTGTGAACCAGCTTTCAAAGAAGATGGAAGGACATTAACAGCTCTACTCTCAAAGCAGCACATTCAGAGAGCACCAATAGCAGCAAAGCCACCACGTCTCTGAGGAGGACCACAGATGCTGGAAGGGAATTGTTCCCAGCCTGGGCATGGTAAGTGTCCAGCTGTGTTCAGAACAAGTCCCATGCCTTACCATTTCTTTCTTTTCCTTCCTTCTTTCCTCTCCATCCTTCCTTCTTTCTCTCTGTTCCCAGCTGTAGCTGTAATCTGCAAATCAAATCCAAATTCCCAAAGTGTCCACAACCGTATCCTTTACTGCAGGGAGGCTGTTTGTAGTTGGACCTGTCCCAAACTGCTGCGACTGCTTTTGGCTTCTTGGTAACTAATTCCTTCAAATTACAAATCCCCTTGTCATCACAGAAAGCCACATTTCTGGTCTTCCGCAAACCAAGAGATCAGCGTGAAAATGCTGAGTTTAGCTACTCTGGGGGAGGAAAACAGCAGAGCAGGATGAGTAATACATTAGTAATGAAGTAACTGTCTGATCAGAATTAACACCTGGTTCTTGTCAAGGCCAATTCAATATTGCATTTTGAAACGAAAATTTCAGAGCACAAGGGGAATAAAAACAAAAGTCACCCTGCATCTGTCAGCTTGGACTAAGTTGGCAGCTGCTGTTATGACCAATAGTTGTTTTCAGAGAGAGACAGCAGGGTCTGAATAACAAGACACGGTATCTGTATTCAGCTGCTGCAACTGTTTTGTCACACGGAGGAGTAAAAGTTACTGCTCTGTTGAAAAAATAGCAGTTAAATTTGGTGCTCCATCAGGGGATGGTTTAAGGAGCAGGACTGGGCTTCATTCCTGGGATTCTTAGTGGCAGTAAGTGGTGTAGGTAGGAGTGATGTGAGGATATTTGGGAAGGAGTAAACAATTTCTGCTGGAAGCCCGTGTTCTTCCCAGGCAGATGGAAAAAGCAGAGCAGCTGTAGAGAAATGAGCTGGGCTTCTCTGGGCTTTGGCACAAGTCACAGCACAGCGTGCTCCTTAATGTTTCATCAAACTTCATCAAACTTTATTCCACTAAGCAATTAGAGGGGAAGGTTTTGAGCCCACTCATGGAGTCCATGGTTTTCTTCAGAGCTACCACCAGGTTCTCGTGGGAGAAGACCTACAAATGTCACCTCACTTCCCGCTGGCCCACGGGGGCCTGGAGGCAGAGAACCCATTGGTAACCTCATATAATATTTAACAGAATTCCTGGTCTAATTAAGTTTATTACTTTATATAGTAACTAACATATCTCTAATAAGTATCAAAATTTAATTCTGTTTAATTCATTACCACTGCTCAACGTGGGCCCAATTCCCTTCTCCCTTACAAAGATGTAACCACATTAATTCATCCTGCTTGTCAGGGAGGACAATGTAGCCCTCATTTGAACAGATCAAGCAGAAAGCCTTCACTCTGTGAAAGGCTGTGAGCTCCAACAGCTTTGGAGCCAGTTATGAAGCACATATGAAGCTATCCTTCCTGGAGATAGAGGAACACGTCCCTCTGTCCTTCCAGCCCTTATCAGCTCTGCCAGGGTCCCTGTCCCACCTCCTTTGAGGCACTGTGACCCTTCTTTTGCATGTTTGAAGAGGCTGGATTCAACTTGGCTCTCCAGTTACAGGTTTGCTGGCAGAAGGATGCTGCTCCCCACACCTGTCTGTTGCCTTCCAAAGCCTGACCTCTGCTTGCCCGCAGTCTCTGGCTGAGCCTAATTCAAAAAGACCTTCATCTGTACAAGGATTTTCCCTGACTTCTGGCTTTTCTCATAAAAAAAACCCCATCTCTGGCTGCTTGTGACAACGCCAACTCTGCCCTTAGATCTGTCTAACAAAGGCAGATGGAAAATGTATTTCATCTTGATCCTCAGTGTGCCTAATGATTTCTCTTCTATTAGCTGTTGCTCTAGGTCCTGAACCCTGATTCCTCATCTCTTCAGGTTTCCTTTTGATGTTCGTTATAAGGCAGCAGAGACTAAGAGAGAGCTTGTCAGGCATCTGACTACAATAGCATGGGAAAGAGGGATTAAAAGGGACACAGTGACAGGAGAAAGACAAAGCATTTAGGAAGCATCAGCTCACTGCAAGCAAAGCTGGACCCATGATGGGGGTGGTTTTCCCTGTGCTACTGTCTACTGTCCTTCCCCTCCAAGTCCAGATCTCTATCCCTGGAGCTGCTTTGGCCTCTAGACAAGCCAGTCATCTGGAGTCAGATTTGTGCAGAGAGAAATAGTATGAGGCAAAGGAACCAGAGCCCTCCTGGCTCTGGAGAGGAGTTGAAACCCCCAGCAGGTCTGTTTATCAGGCTGGCTTGCAGCAAACAGTGTTATAGCATCAAAATCCATCTCACCACCCAGTCCAGTGTTTGCTGAGGCTTCTGGACTCTTCCTCTGCAAAAAGAAGGAGTTTGCTGCTGATGTAAATAACAGGATTCTAATTTTCCTTGCAGTGTTTATGACACTTGTGAAATTGCTCAGCTAAGCCATCTCGGGGGACTCCAAATGCTATGTAGCTGCCATTGAATGTGACAGCTGCTGTGATCTTATCAGAGTTCAGTACATCCTGGAATAAATAACAGGAGAAAAGGGAAAACTGAAGGTTCTCCCCTCTGCAGTCAGTAATCTTGTCCTGCTAGTGCTGACCTCTGCCTATCCAGGGTGCAGCCATGCTGTAGGTGGGAGTCGGGATGCTGGGGAAGCCGAGGACAAAGAACAACATCAGATGCCTCTGGTGTGAATTAAGAGGCTGAATCACACAAAAGCTGTAGAAAAATAAGATGTGCAGATGCTGGGTCTTCCTTTTTGAGGTTGTTTGCTGTTGTGTCCCAAGTTGTTCTCTGCCTCAGAACAGCAGGGTGGCTGATGGGGTTCTGCAGCTCCAGGGCATGATGGTCAATCGACGATTTGCCTGCCTGCAAGAGTGTAGAGGAACAAGAATTTGGAGGATGCTGGGAGCCTGGTCTCCTTTTTCCCTGCACAATAAACCCTACCTGCTTATTCCAAAACCAACAGCCACAGAAACTCCTCTTACTCTGTCGCTTCCCACACCTCTCTGCCACATGGAGGCTGTGAAACTTCGCCTGTTAGCAGGGAAGGGAAGCGAGAAATAATTCCCCACCTGTCTCTTCTGTTCTCCTTCCCTTTTTTCACAGAGCCTGCGAGACACTGAGGAGCTTGAAAATGAATGTCAACCAGACACAAAACCCTACCGTGCAGTTTTTGTGGGTGGTATTAGCTGAGGAAGGCTGGATTAGTGCTAGGTGGGTGGAGGATTCCTCAGTAATTTGGCTGGAAAACAGAGGAGACTGGCAAAAAATAGGAATGATATGCAAACCCACCTCTGGAGTGAGGGTGCTGGGTTTTTCTGTGGTTGTACAGCTCCCATGGGACCCCAGGGCATCTCTCTGGTCATTATGCAGAGGTGGTTTTCCTATTTCCCAAACAAATGCTGAAGGAGAGAAAACCAACAATTCCCCATGGGCAGAGGGGTGCTCCCTGGAGCTGCTGCTGGGGATGGATGGAGAAGCATTTTCAGGGCAACTGGGAATGGAGGGGAGACCAAACTGGGGCCAGTTACCTCTACTATTTCCCCAGTGGCTAAAAGGTTTGGCAGAAGGTCGGATATTCAGAGTTGGGATATTCACCTCCCCACTTGTCAATGGGGACCAGGTCCCACAGTCCTGCCACCACCCCCCTGCCAGGCCCCCAGTGCCACTTCTCTTTTAATTTCCCCTCATCTCGCTCTGCTTTGACTCTGCAAATTAGGTGGGTTGTGGGAAAGGCTCTACCTGTCACTTCAGATGCTGTTTTCCCTTCTCTCTGCTTTCTGCTGCCCGTCAGTGTGGTCTGACCGCACGGCGCGGTGCGACGACAGCGGAGGGACTGCAGAGCACAGTGATCAATGAATTGTGTTTGCTCGGGTACAACACAAATTGTCTAAATCAAATCATGAGCTGTCATTTTGCAAACAATTGTGTGAAGAGGTCCCAGGGTCAATTGTGAACAGGTTTCTGGACCAGAGTTAATCATTCCCGTTGTTAATAATGCATCACATGCAGCCGATGCTGTTCCAGTGCCCGCAGACAGGCTCTGTGGATCCCAGTTGTTTGCAGGGCAGGCTGAGGAGGAACAGGGGGTTGTTCTGAGTAACATTTCATGATGGTGCTTGGCACTGGAGAATATTACAACAGTGTTTGAAAGCACTTCATCAGTTTCAGAGTTTGAATGTATAAAATTGTGCTTATTTGTCCACATATGTTGATGGTTTATGTGGGATCTCCCCAGCCTGGCCCAACCCTTTCTGAAGCAGCAGCACACACTGGCAGGCTCCACATCCAAATTCATCGTGCAAAGTGCACAGTACTTTGAAAAACAGGTCCTAAATAGATACTCTGCATTGAGCAAGAAATGGAAACAATTGGGAAAGCACATGGGTTGCTATTTGCAGCAGTAAGAGTTCAAACTTAAATCAACTTACAGGTGCTCTTGAGAACAAGCAGGAGATACTCCAAAACCTTCCTTTGATTCAATGATCACAATTCAGATTTCTTTTTTATAACAATATTAATTTTAGCAGCTCAGACCAGCTGAAGCCAACTTTCCCCTTCCTGCCCTGTCCAGACAGTCCTGCAGAATACACACCGTGGAGAGATGATCAGTGCTGATGGAGCTTCAGGGAATGTGCTTCAAAGAGCTTTTCTATTGCTCTGCTCATCATCTTCTAAGCTCCAGTCGCAGTATCAGGCTCCTGGTAAGTGTGGAACAGTGGCAAAAGCAGTGCAAGGACAAGGAGGAGAGCGGATTGTGCCTGTAATTGCTCGCCTGTAATTATCTGCCATTATGCATTCTGTTAGCTCTTCCTGCTCCTCATTAGCATAGAGCAAGGAAAATATTTAATTGCAACACCGCTCTGTCTATGGCATTATCTGCAAGCAGAGCAGATCAAATCAGCCTGCCTTGTGGGGACAAGGGAGCGATTAGCTTCTCCGGGGCACCAGGCACAGCTGACGAAGATCAAGAGGCAGAATACAAATCGCAGGGTGCTGTGCACCAACCTGCAGCCCCACAAACGCTGCCTTCAGCTGGCTCCTTTCCTCTTCGTCTATCACTTGGTGGAGGCAGAGTCCCACATCCCAGGCGAGATCCCCGAAGCGTTTTGCAACCCGGGGTTGATTTGCCAAAGCATCCCCCTCAGCTTTCGCCTCTCTGCAGCACACGGCTGAGAGCAGGAGGAGGATTTGCAGCGTGGTGGCTGCTGCAAAGCTGGGTTTGAGCTGGGCACGCACTTTGCTGTGTGTGCCTCGGCCCCATATCCTCTGTGTGGTCGTTGCACAGCAGCATGAAAATGCAATCTTGGGGTTGCACAACTTCGGTGGCTGGGTGGATGGGAGAGGAACAAACCTTCCCTCCCCAGAGGCTGTGTGAGGTGAAGTGAGGTTGAAGAATGCACCAAAATAAAGATGTGTCTTGCAAGGAAGAGATTCCTTAATGGTGCATGTGATACAGAGTGAGTCTGAGCTGCTGCACTCAAAGCAACCAGAAGTGGAGGAAAAACTACCCGGACATGACCTGAGGTCTGATCTTCAACATGGTGAGGGATGCTAAAGCTGCACCTTCCTCAGTCCCTGGGCTTTTCGCCCAGACTGGAAGCTCAGGTCAGGCCCAGTTCAGCCAGGCTTGGACCAGCAGCAGCCCTGACATGCACGGGGCACAGGTGAGTGTGGCTTGAATCTGCTGAGCTGGCTCCTCTCTGTAGGCACATACCAGGGGACTTCAGAATGGCCTCTGGCAACATTCTCCTCCAGTTTTGCACCTCAAGGAGAGGAGCTCCTTTCAAACCAACACTCTCTGCCCCTGGCTGGGCAAGCAAAGGAGTTTTTCCATGGTCTGGCCTGATCTGTGCTCACAGGGGGTGGTAGTAGAGACAGTATTACCCTGGTGTGGCACCGCCCAGCTCCGCAGCCACCCTATCTCCTGCACCCATTCCCACAGCCCTGTGCTGCTGCCCTGAATCGCTGCCACCAGCGTCAGACACAACAGCAGACTTCAGTGAAGGGTGGCAGGCTGCCAGCATCCAAGAGGCAGAGCCGAGCTGGCTGCGCTTCTGTCAAAGGGGTATTGAAAAAAAAACAAAAACCAACACTGGGAAACAGCAGGGCAAGCCCTGCCGGGCCGGTGTCGGTGTAGGTCAAGCATCTGTTTTGCCTCCTGTCTGTCCCCTGGGAAGAAGCATTGCGTGGGGGCTTGGCTGGTCCCCAGGCCTGGGGCTGACCCTGCTCCAGGGATGCTCACGGGGACCCTTCCCAGCGTGTGTGGAGAGGTGTCAGGTCTCGGCTCCACCCAGTGCCACTGGAGAGGGTGATGGAAAAGTAGAATCCTCCTGTTTCTGCAGCACAGAGTGGAGATGATGGGAGCTCTGGGCTTTTCCCCTGTGCTCCATGTCCAACAGGGGTTGCAGGCATTTGGCCATGACCCTGTACTCCAGATGTGTGCTGGCAGAGAGCTGAATACACAAACCTGCTTCCCTGCCTGGCTCACCTGTGTCAGCCCCAAAGGCAGTCTTGCTTATTCCTCATTTTTTGGGAGTACTCAAGTCTATTCACTTCTGTGACAAAATTAAATGAAGCAACCTATTTCCATGGTTATCAAGGATCTAAACATCTCCTCCACAGAGACCCCAGAAGGAGCAAAGGATGGCGACCACCTGACTTAGTTCCCAGCCCTGCTGTGGAGTTGTCATGGAATCTGCCCCTCCGGGACCTTCCCGAGGTCACACAATTTGATGGTGTCAGTGCAATCTTGATGCTGGAGGATCCCCACGGATAGATATTCTCTGCCCCCTCCTTGGAGGACAAAAACATTTTTGCATCTGGAACTGAGCACAAGCAGCCGTACAAAAACGGGACAGGGATGAACCAGCTGTGAGAGGAGAAAGGTAAAATCCTTGGGTACCACTTTGAAGCTTGCAGGTCCCCATGGCACATGTGCTTGGCAGCTCTAGGCAGATAACAGACAATACCCTGATTATGGGAATGCATTTAGCTTTGTGCACCAAATTGTGTGAATGCCTGTTTATAGAACAGCTATTCCAACAGAAAAAGAAGACCAGAGAAAAAGAAATCAGCCTTTGGTTTCTGAGTCATCGCTTTGCTTTGCACTCAGGATTTGGTCCACTCTGTGTCCAGAATAATTATTGAGTTCTGATGGAAGAGTTTTATTTATCCAGCCACAAAAAAAAAAAAAAAAAAGAAAAAAAAAAAGAAGAAAAGTATCCTTAATAGTTGATTAGATCAAAAAAGCATAATTTATTTTTCAATAAGTGCTTTAGATGTAAGATCAATGGCTTGAGGTTGATTGATAGGAGCTGTTTGCAAAGGCCTTAGATCTAATTGTACTCAGGCAATCACACAGACTTTTTCTTTGACTAACACTAGACACCATCCCTCTTGTACAGATCGGGGAGGTACCAGAAAATAGCAATACTCTGCAGTGAAGAGTTGCTCAGCAACTGCCCCATATTGTTTTCAAGCCTTCCCCCAGCACAACCTCCTTTCTCTTTGATCTTTGCATCATTTTTGTTGCTGCTACTTCTCAAAAAAGAAAACATTTTAAAATAATTGCATCTCCATTCACCACAATCTTGGGGTTTTGTTTGTTTTGTTGTTGTTTTTTTCTGCCAAATCGCAATGACCTCAGGGAAAGCCGCGCATTTCATTGCAGAAGGGAGGAAATTAAGGTCCATCTGCCCTGATGGAGCCTTTCATGGGGCACTGGGGAGCCTGGGCTGCTACAGAGATTTAGTAGCTATTTCTGTACATGGTCCATACCTGATGTTCAGAGGCAGAATTACGGTGCATAGCTTTTGCCACCGAGCTGCCACACAGCTGGGTTTGTGCAGATGAGCTGGCACCAGCACTCCCGTCTGGCAGGGCTTGATGAAGAAACAGTGATGGAGTGATTTGCCTGGAGAAGAGAGTCCCAGGGCTGGAATTGCTCACCCCACTGTAATCCCAGATGGAACTTGACATGGAAGGCTTTAGAATGCAGTACTGATTTGGAAGGAGCATCACATCTTCAGCAGTTATTATCATCCTTGTTGATAAATGCCTTTATACGATGCAAAAAGCAATCCACCCCTGAGCCATCCTGACCCAGTGCTGCTTCCGTGCTCTGGATGACACAGACACCCCATGGGGAGCAGCAGAAAGGAGCTTCTGGTTATTGTGGTGTATCTGATCCTTTTCTCACTCTCATTTCTGCTACTTCCACGCACAAGTGGGTAACAAGAGGTTTGCACCGTGTTTCAGTCTCTCCTGGGTACTGCACACAGAAGAAGAGCAACAAGCAAAACACCAAAGTCCCTGCAGTATGAAAAAAATCCTCCAAAAAATAGGGAAGAAAATAACTGATGAATGTAAACAGCATTTGCAACTATGAGTCAGGAGCATCTCCTCTGAAATCTCTACACAGCAGCGTTACACAACTGCTGCCAGCTACACAGACTAAAACTGGAAGGATTGGGCCAGGGTTAGCACAGCCCCTGCTCGAGGATACCCAGAGCTCCTGAGCCAGGTTTCATCCCAGCCAGAGGATGCCATTGAGGGAAACAACCAATTTTATTATTTCTCTGTGGTCTCAGCATGACCCCATTAGGCAATCAATTACCTGGGCAGAGCCACGTGTGGAGTTTCTTTCTTGAGCTCTTTCCCCAGTGATGGGTGGCAGAAAGTAGCTGGTTTGTTTTGCTGGTGTTTGACCAGGCACCAACCACCCAAAAGTCTGAAAAACAAAACCCTGAAACTTTTTATACAAATTAACACCCAGAAGGAAGCCAATTTCCACATCTAGCAAAAATTTCAGCTTGAAAGGTCTAAAAATAGACTTTTCTTGCCTCGGGAATTCTAGCCCTGCCTTGTAACTCGTGGTGCTGCAGATTATTGCATTCATAATTTAAATGTTGGATGGGTATAAAATTACTGGTGTGGGAGTTATTCAATTTCTGGTAAGTACATTTACATTAAATAGTGGCTGCACATACAAAAGATAGGAAAAAACCCTTCCAGTTCTGTTCGCCTGAGGCGGTGACAACATGTGCTGCCTCACAAGGCTGCTCTTGTGAGCAGATAATCTTATTTTTTTTCTACTTAAAACCTGATAAAGTTCACCATGGCTGAAAGGGCACTTGTGTCTCCTCTCGGGCACTTGGCACAGAGCCGCTCAGGACAAATCCCTCTCTAGGCTAGAGAAACACACAGCACTGATCTGAGTGCTGCCAGGGATGGCTCTTTGTCTACCTTCCAAGCATTGCTATTTGTCACCTCAGTGCCTGTGAATCTGGAAAGTTCCATTTCAAAATGCCCCTCTCCTGGGGCATCCTGTATCTATTCCCTTCCACAACCAGAGAGATGGCTAAGCTTGCTGGGCATCATCAGGTGGACCATGCATGTCATGACCCAAGTTGGAGATGGGTGTTTGCTCCCTCACATTTGGTGGGCTAAAATTTCTTCCCTGACTGTCCCCATCATTTTCCTGGCTTTTCAGTTGCCCCTGCATGTTTGGTTTTGCCTGTGCTCACTCAGAGACCCTCCTCCAGTGTTGGGATATGCAGGGGACCACAGTGTGGGGCCACACACCCAACTACATGACTTTGAATAGATGGGAAGAGGAATAGACTGGGAAAGTGATCCACCTTTCAGCAGCCCCTGGATGAGGGGAGGGTTGTGCCAAGGTAAGGATGAGGGTAAGTCATGACAAGCCTCACTCCAGCCTTTAATTTGGAGGCAGGAGTTGGGGGTTCCCTTGGAGGTCCATTCTTCCTGCTGCCTGAAATCCTCCCAGATCTCTGCGTCTGGAGTGTGTACTTTGTGTTTATGGCAACTGAGAGTTGGAGTTGTTCAGCCTGGAGAAGAGAAAGCTCCAGGGAGATGTTATTATGGCCTTCCAGTACTTAAAAGGGGCTTAAACAAAAAATGAAGACAGACTTTTTGATAGGACCTGTAGCAACAGGCCAAGGGGTAATGGTTTTAAATGTTGATTCCAACTACATATAAGAAAAACATTTTTTCCACTGAGGATGGTGAGACCCTGTCCCAGGTTGCCCAGAGAGATGGTCGATGCCTCATCTCTGGAACCATTCCAGGTGACATGCGGTGGAGCTCTGAGTAACCTGCTCTAGTTGCAGATCTCCCCGCAGGGCAGTTGGACTATATGAGCTTTAAAAGCCCCTTCCAACCCATTCTGTGATTAATTTGAGGAAATAGGAAACTCATTGGTCATTGTTGCTTCCTCACCCTTGCCCCAGTCTTCCTTGTCTCTGCCTCCATGCTCACAGAGAAGGGTTGACTCTGGTCTGTGTTAAGCCACTGGCAAAACCCAAGTGGCTGCAGCTGGAGAGCCATTGAGGGAGGCCAGTTCAGCTGGACCCAGCTGGGGCTGCATCACCAGCAAATCCCAGCATGTCACCTGAGGGGCAGCAGCAGCCTGAGCACTGCAACAGCCTGCAAGAGGTCCTGGCCATCCCTCACCAGCACGTCAGGGTTACTGGAGCACTTGCTTGTCAGACAGCCTGGAGGTTTCAGTGAGTTTTTTGTAATGCTGTTTTAATTCAGATAGTGTGAGCCTGCTAATGAATCACATTTTGGTCAATTAGAAGTTTCCTGTGAGTCCTGCCTTCTTGGACATTATTCACACTAGTGCAAATGCCACGCTTGGAGCCAAAATTGAGCTCCCACAGCCCTCCCTACGTGTAAATGAGAAAACAGGACCTGCAAAATCTGCTTCCCAGTGACAAGCCTTGAAAAATTCAAGTGTTCTTCTCATCAGAGCAGCCAAGCACAGGTAAACTGGCTTCTTCTCCTGCCCTCCCAGCCAGGTCCACATCCCTGGTGATGAGGAATCAGCAGAAATGTGAAAGGGGCCTGGGCAGAGATGCAGGCAGAGCAGTTTCTCACTGCTGGAAATCCTTAGCAGGCAGCCAGCTGGCAGAGCCCCTTCCTGCCTGCCCCTGGCTGTGGGGCTGAGTGGCTGGGACGTTGGGTGTTCGTTTGTGCTCAGTGCTTGGGAAAGGCTGATGCCACCAACCCAGCCAGGCAGACACATGGGGGGTGATTCCTCTCTTTACAAAGCTCAGGGGTTGTGTTTTCACCCGTGGTGAACACCTCCCTGCAGCACAGCTCCCCAGGCTGGAGCAGGATTGCACTTCAAGTTCAGGACATCATTGATTTTGTGCAGAGACGGGGAGAAGGAGGGATTTTATCCTTTTTTTGCCATCAGGGTGAGGGAACTGCTACTTGATAGCTGCAATTTCAACCCATCTGCCTTCATCATTAGAGTCATCTAATCTGGCATTTGGTTTAGTTAAGGTTAAAACCCCTGTTTTTCTACCAGTGCCCTGACTGAGTCCACCTTACTTTTCTGTTACTAAATATACACACCGTAATCAAAATGATTCATGGCACTTTAATACACAGAGTAATACAGCCCCTTCCTCCACAACAGGGTCTTTTCTTCACTCCTGACAGCCATTCTTCCACCTAATCACTTGTTTTCTCCCATCTTCTAAAAGAGCTCCTTTGGCCAAAAATAATGCTGGCCATGTAAGACATCATTGTGAATATCAATGAAGCTTTATTTCTCTTTTCCCTCTGCTCTCAGTTCCTCCTCTGGACTAAAAGTAAATAGAGTCAGCTGTAGCTGACACAGAAGCTGAGGAGGGAGGCACATTAGTTTGTCTGGCTGTTGGGGACTGCTTGTATAGCAGACCTCAGATCCAGAGCCAAACTTCCCAGCTCCATCTAGGACAGGATCTGGGACAGGATCTGATGGTTTGTTTAGTTTTTTTTGTTTGTTTGTTTTGTTCATGCTAAAAATTCCTATCCACTTTTTCAGGTTTGGGGTTTTTTTGGTTGGAATTTCATGATGAAGCCCTTTTTATACTTTTAAAAACCAACCTGTAAATGAGTATATTTTCTTTCAGGAAAGTCTAAATGCAAATTTTCAGGCACAGAAGATACTGAGGCTGCACAAAATGAATCTGGATCTTATTTTTCATGGATGTGTTTGAATTTGTAGTTACTAATTAGTTTGTTCTAGTGGTTGCCTAGGGAGCAGCCAAGAGGACTTTGTTGCATTCAGTGCAGGGACTGTCCCAGCTAGTAATATATACATATAAATATTTGCTGGGCCAAAGGTGCTAACTTGACAAAGCTAAAGAAAATTACACACTGAATTGATTTGGAACAGTCTATAGTGTATCACTAAAAGACTTTACAGTTTGTTATACCAAATGGTTTGGGCTTTTTGTTGGTGTGGTTTTGTTTTGTTTGGTTGGGTTTTTTCTTTTTATAGGTGTCAGTGGCAACCACAAGTGGTAGGGTTAAAATCCAGGGATTTTTTTATAGAATTTCAGGGCTGAACTGGCGTGAGCCCATTCCTGGGGTTGGCAGATGCCTGAGCTCTGTGCTCCATCAGGAGGAGGTGGTACCCTGGGTGTGAGGACAGTTGCCCTTGTGCTGTGACATCTGCCAGCCCAGTGTGGCACAGTGCAGATGTGTCACTGAGGATACTTGAAAAATTCCTGTGGATGGCACAGGAAAATCTCCTCTGCTGTCCATTGAACCACAAAGCCAGCAAAATGGAGAGGGAGCTGGTGGTGGCTTGGGGAAACACTGTGCTCCTGAATTAATAGTATCTAATTTGGTAAATACCTTAATGAAATTTACCTGACATTAACAACACCTCCATATTACCTGGACAGTAAAAATCTGTTTGGTTTTCTGACCTGGCATGGGGAGTGTTCAAAGGAAAATCTCCCTTATAGTTTGGGCTGTGAAGAGCACCCCTTTGTTCTGCCTCGTGAACACCCATCCTGCTCAGCCTGTGATGAGTGAGATCCTGGAGACAGAGCAAAGTTACCAAGGAAGGGCTCAGACAGGTTAAATTTTACTCACACGTCAATTCTTATCTTGCATCAATAAGTATAATTAACTTCTATTGACTTGACTTTCCAGAGAGAAAGCATCATACAAACCACTGAATTAATCTCTGAGATAAGTACTTCCATCCATGGACAGAACTTTGGCTCGGGGAGGACAAGGGTGACTGGCCATGTTGATCTACACACAGCTAAAACCAGACATTGTAATTAATTCTAAACAAGATACTCTTGTGGCCAAGTTTGACAGATAAACCTCTATTAGGATATAAAGCATCTCTGACTGTTGGCAGATCAATTGAAGGCAGCATGATGGGACTGGGCAAATGGAGCCTCTTGAGATCTGCTCTCCACACAGGGACAGGTGGAGCTCATGGGGTACCCAGTGGGAGCAGGTGTCTGAAAGTTGGCTTCACAGGGGCTCTGGTACCCCTGGCAGTGCCTCCCAAATCCTCTACAAGTAGGAAGGGGGACTGAAGCTGTGAGTCAAAGCTGATCCATCCCCATCCTCCTCGCTGTGGAGATGCAAGAAAACCGAGGACTTTCATCCCAGGGAAGGCAAAATGGGATATAGAAGTGACCTAGTTTTGCCCAACTATTTTTATCCCCAGTACAATCTCCTGCTCATCTTTACTCAGTTCCAGCAGCAGGAGTTTCCAGTGCCAGAAGTCATGTCTGGAATTAGAAGAGTTCCAGATTCAGAGGTGGGTAACATCCAGACTTTGTGGGACAGCACAGGTTTTAAGAAGCTTCCCAGCTCACTGTGGAAAGCCCAGCATTTGGCTTTCACAACTTTGGCCACGGAGATTTTCTAAACTTTATTTTATATTGAAGAGAAGTGGCTCAGCCCCTGAGCTGCCCTCAGCTGAATGGGTGCAGCTCCCAGGGCAATTACCAGTGAAGCGGAGGAGATTGGCTGTTGTGCCTTTTCCTTTCCCTGCCATTACAAAGAACATGCTTATTCAGCCTTTTAACAGACTGGCTATTCCTACTTATTCAGCTTTTGCCATGTTCCTCATTATTTATGGATTCCTTTTTCTCTTGAATTGCCTTTCTTCAAGATTCTGGTTAAAATTCATGTGGTTACAGCATTATTATGTTTTTCACTAAAGCCTTATCGATGTTACCAATGTCTGCTTTTTTAAGATCTTTTTTGTATTAAATACATTTGTGTGACACTAGCTCTTTCACAATACCTTCTTTTTAGTGCTAGCACCTCAAAAATTGCTATCACCATCAATGGAATTCAAAACATCTTTTGAGATGAGACAGGCGATAGGAAGAAATCTTTAATATTTAGATTGTGGAAGATTTGGTTATATCCTATTTTGCAAAGTGGAGTCTGGCTCCCCTTGTCCAGACAGAGCCTCCTGTCACTCTGGAAGAGGGATGTTCTGCCACTGTAAGCTCTGGGAGGCAGAAGGTTTCTTTCTCTTCCATGTTTGTACAGCCTCCAGGGCAGTGTGACAGGGAGGGGTGTGGTGTCTGACACTAATCACGATTAATATTTAACAAGAAAGCTGCAGAGAACAGGATGTGAAAACCACCATCTCCACCCAGGCAGACACCAGCCTGGTACCTGCCATGGGCTGGTGAGCTCCTGCCCTGACAGCCAGTACCAGGGCTGAGCTGTGCTTCTGGCCACAGTCCTGGTTATCCTCATGTGAGGTTTGCTCCTTATCCATGTCCCACATCCACGACCACATCTACCTGAGGGACTGAGGATAAACCCAAACCTGCCCTGTCCTTGCCAGTGCCAGGATGTGTGACCTTCTTCTCTCTTCAGCCACCCTTATTTCCCTCCCCCCCTGATTTAGCAATTAGCAACAGCCCATTTAATCAATTGTTTTGATACCTCAGGGCTTATCTGCCCACAGACATTTTGGGATTGCTCCTGTGCTTGTAACTCACACCCTCCCTTAATCCGAATTAGCTTTCAAGTGTGGACAAGCCCTGTGCTCCTCTGAGGTTAAGCTGTTAGTAAACAGGAGTGGAAGTATTTCCAAGCACTTTTATCTCATAAGGACAACATTGTGGCTTTGAAACTCCCTCTTGCAGCACTGGGGTCTGTGGAGGCAGTGGGGAGTGTGATGGGAACTCTGGTCTCGGCCAGCAGATGAGCAGGGCACAGAGAAGGGACCAGGGCAGTGTCAAGAAGGAGATGTTGGAGTGCTCAGTAAATGAATGGGTTTGGTTTTTAAGTTCCCTGGAAAGGAGCTGCCATCTGAACAGAGCTGTTCCTGGCAGAGGCAAGCACCTACCCACATATGTTGGGTCTGAAGTGGTGCCTTTGGCCACCAGCTTGTTCAGAGGAGGAGAGGAGTTTGTCTCTGCTGACATACAACTGGTGAGGAACAGTCAGTGGTTTTGCTGTAATGTGCCACATTCCCTTCCATTATCTCTGGATGGCAAGTTCAATGTGTTTTTGTTGTTTTTTTTCCACTTTGCCCTTGCTCTGTCACAATTTAGGTTTTGTTAAACCTGCTGCAGTAACAAGGTTTGCTTGGATCAGTTTTCTACACGTCGGGGAACAGTTGGTTTTATTATAGGTGGAGCTGATGGTTACACCTAAGCCTGAGACACTTGCTCAATACTTTCCACTGTAAAACTCCCTTTTAATTATTTGCAGTGTTGCAAAACTTTTGCCAGTGAGGCACAATTTTCCACAGTATCTCCTGCTAAAGGTAACTGCACTCTTCCCCTCCTTGCCAAGACAGGATGGAAGCTAATGTGGAGCTAAATTCTTCTCCCTGCCCAATCCCAGGCTTTTGTGATTTTAGATTGCTAGAGAGTAATCCTTTTATGCTTAATAAGAGAAGAAATTCAGGCTTGATGAGGCTCTGAGCAACCTGCTTTTGTTGAGGATGTCCCTGGACCAGATGCCCTTTAGAGGTTCCTTCCAACCCAAGAGATTCTGATTCTACGATTCTATTCTATGAAATTGCCAATTAACCTTGTTTTAGCTAAGTATGGGCTTTTAGTTCAACTGGCCAAGAAATGCCTTCAGATAAGATCTTCAAAAGCTACACAAATTCAATATTCCTTGGTCATCTAATCAGCAGATTTCTCTTTTCATTATCCTTTTGGAGAACTCTTCCATATCAGCTGCTTACTTATGACAAAGGCCTGTTCAGTCAGAAAACAATTTCAGTTCACTCTTTCTGTTTCTGGGGCTTTGCCTACAAGATGTAACAGGAATATTTATGTGCCTAATGATGAACAATCCAGCAATGAAGTTACCAGAAAAAAACCCAAATAATTTTCCTGGGCAAATCAGGAAAATCTTAAAACCAGGTTTGGAATGATACAAATTATCCTCTAGTCCCAAAGATTTGTATTCCCTAAAGATGAGCCTAAGAACAACTGCCTTGCAACTTTTGGGTGAAACAAGAGGTGAGTTACAGCAAGACAGGATCCAAAAAGACCAACAGGGGTCCCCAGAGCCAGCTGTGCCCACCCCTAAGCACTCCTCAGCCCCAAGGTGTGTGAGAAATTTTCAGCAGAGATTTCTTTTAAAAGCTGTGCCAGAGCAAGGAGCATTATGACTGTTAATTCTAGTCTTGTATGCTGTCAGCACGTGGCTGATGGCCAGGAGCTGTCAGCTCATTTAGGGGTGAGTAATGCTCCAGAATCCACAGCCAGTGCTCCAGGGAAGTGTCTGGGGACAGCAGGAGGGAGCCGTGCAGCAGAGGAGGGGTTCATGGTATTGCTGCTCACCTCTGAAAAACATGCTTCACACCAGTGCAGGTGGAGGAACAAATTCCATCACAAGGTGGGTCTCTGACAGCATTCTTACCTCTGACCACCACCCTTCCTTGCAAGGTGTCCACCCAGACAACTGTTCCTGGCACAGCCAGGCTCTGCTCTGCAGCGGGAGCCCTTGCGTGTAACCAAAGCCAGGTTACCTGAATATGCAGTCATCCCATGAGGACCAGTCCACTGCTGCCTGGCCCAGCTGCCCTCTCTGGTGTATCTGGTGGCTGAGGTCTGGTGTAGAGATTATTTCCCCACTGGTCTTGCAGCCATTAAAGACTGTTTGTATCCCCCCTCTGATGAACAAGTTCAGTGCTAAAGAATGAATATGTTTGTTCCTATATTTGCCTTGCATTGTGAAGAGTATCAGTGATAGGAGATAATTTTGAGAAGTATTTCTGTGACTCATCTACCCCCTTCACTCCCCACTGTTCCTTGCCCTGGCTCCAGCTCATCATTCCTGAGTGGTGTTTGTTCACTCTTGTGCTGGACCCTCCTGACACCCTGTACCATTAATTTCCCTCTTAGGAGGACAAGGTGTCCCTCAGTAATTGTGTCAACAGGTTGGTTTGTCTCAGTGAATTGAGGTGGACGTCACCCAGGCTGATCGGTCTCTGGCTCCTCAGGATGGATGCTGGTTATCTCCATGACTGATCTCCTGAAGCACCTCATTCTGTGCATGCTTTGCAATCTTTTCTAGTTTATTTATTTCATTTTAAAGTTCTGGTTGCTGGATTTCCTTAAATTCTTAGTTTTTCAAGTCTGATAAGGGTGGGAGAGAGTTGTTTTGTGGTGGAAAGGAGTTTTGAATCTTTGATCATGGGAGAGAGCCAAGTGTATGTGAAGGAAACCACCTTGCACTCAGAAATCAGAAGGTAAATAAAGGAGCAGAACAGGTGTTTTCTGCTAGAAATGAGTCAAATTAACTTTAAGCTCCTGACTCATACTTTTGATACTTGCATCAACATCTACAAATACTCTCCCTTGGCTTGCCAGTAATTACTCTGAAGTGGATGGTTATGAACTTGCCTCTGGTTACCTGTTGTGTGTGGACAAGTGCAAGTTCAGGATGAGAGAAACAAAGGCATCTGCCAGCTTCTCTCCAGGCAGGCAAAGACTGACCTGGGAACCACCAGGCTTTGTTGATCATTTCTGTGGGATTCCCAGATGCCTGTTACCCACTCACAGAGCAGCTGGATGGGCAGATGGGGGAACTCAGGCTGTTTAGAAGACATGGAGTGTGTTGGAGCTCAGTGGGATAAGGAATGTCCTGAAAATGGAAACGTCACATCCCATGGCCTGTGGATGATGTGTGCCATGATGTGTGCCATGCCTCAAAGTCTGCTGAAATGCTGGTACCTCATCCCTGGACATACTTAACAGCCATGCAGATGAGGTGATGAAGAACATGATTTAGGAGTGGGATTGGGTCAAGGGCTGAACTCGATCATCTGAAAAATCTTTTTCAACCACAGTGACCTTATGATTTTTAAAAAGAGGATACAAAATGAGTCAACGTCACGTCAGTGCACAGCAAACTACAGCAGGTACAGACAACACGGATGAGCATCTTGAAGGGAGCTCTGAGAAGCTTCACATACTATCTACCAAAAAGTGTCGGACAGTAAATGCCATATCCCTCCCGGTCCTCAGACAGGAGAAGACTTTCTGCTTAGAGGTTATGGTGAGTGGAGGTCAATTCCACTGCTGCTGAGAATAAAAGATTCGATAAAGCACAATTAGAAGATGCGGGTACAGTAGGGGTCTGTGCGGTTGTGCGGGGGAGGGTCCACACTGACCCCCTCCGATGAGCTCTAGGCTCCAACGCGCCAATCCCGCACCACCCATATCTGCATATCCCCTCCCACCGCGGCGCGCCATTGGCTAGCAGCCTCCCCACCAGTGGTACGGCCGGGGCTGCGGGGCTGAGCGCCTCATTAGCATTCGCCCCGCCTCCGGGCGTGCAGGAGGAGAAGCTGATTCGTCTCTTGGGCCACAGTGGGGCGAGGCCACGCTCTCCGATTGGCGAAGAGACGCGTCACTCGGTGGCTGCGAGGGCCGCACTTCCGCCTCGGTGTCAGCGTTGCCGGCTGCCGGGGGGGCTGTTGCGGTGGGGCCGTCGCGGGAGCGCGGTGTCAGGTAATGCCCCCGGGTCTGCCCCGGGCCGCGCCGCCCCGTTCTCCCCTCCCCACCGGGCCTCTCCTTTCCCCTCCCCTCAGGGGGCTCCGCTCCCCCCACCTGCCGCCGCGGCGCCCCCGCTGAGGGGAAGGGCGGCAACGCCTCCCCCAGCCCCGCCCGGGCCTGGCGCGGCCCAGCCCGGCGAGGGGGATCCCGTCCCCGGGGGTCCCGAACGGCTCTCGGCTCTGCGGAGCGCCCTGGCAGGCTGGCGGGAGGCGAGGGGCGACCTGGCCGGGCTCTGGCAGGCACCGGGCCAAGGGGGATCGCGGCCACCCCGGCGCTGCGCTCTCCTTCCCCGGCGGACGCGGGATCCTTGACCCGCTCGCTTGTTTGCTCAGCGCGCTGCGAGCCGTAGGCCGGTGCGGCTGAGTCGGTGGCTTGTCGGTCTGAAGTGGTGCTCCCCCCAACTCCGCCATCCTTCAGCGGGGGTGGCAGAGCCCGGTGGCCCCGCGATCCGGGCTGGGGCGGGGGGCAGAGCCACTTTCTGACCCTCGGGGCTCTGCTCCGGGGCCAGGGGAGGGAGCGGGGGCTGAAGGACGTTGCTGTGCCGGGCAGTGGAGCTCTGTCACTTCTAGGTTAGGGTTTTTTTTTCCCTGATTGCTTTTGGAGCTGGGTAGTTCAGCAAAGGCGTCTCGGACGCTCTGTTCCCGAGATGAATGCGTTGAGCTCAGCTGCAGCGTGATACAGGAGCCTCAAGGGGCCTTTCAGGCCATAGCTGAAGCACAGTGAGCAGTTAGGATTTATTTAAGTTTGCCTTTTTTTTTTTTTATGTGTGTTCTTAAGTTACCTTCAATGTTTCTCTTACAGAGCTCCTGAAAGGGAGACAAGCAAGATGAGAAAAATAGCAGGAAAAAAGGCTTTTTTTTAAATAATGTGCCACCAGAACTTCTGCATGGTGACAAAGGTATAAATTATGTTGCCATCTATTTAATTTGAATATTAATCACCTTTTTGCTGTCTGTGTTTGGATTCAGGACTCCTTTTGCAAGTGGTTTGTTGCACTTGCAGGCCAGAATTTCAGATGTGGGTTTGAAATCACCTTCAGTTTTCCACGTCTCCCTTAGCCTTGGGTTTCCCCTCAGAACTATCTGCCAGAGCATGTTGAGTGCAAACAAATACTGTGAATTCAGATTTATAGCTTCCATTTAAGATTTCAGAACAGGAGAAGTAAAAAGCAGGTGCAGGTCTGCAGTGCAGATGAGTATTTCTGTGCCACTCTTCTCACAGTGTTTTGCCTTCTAAAGCTTACGAGTGCAAGGATAAAACAAATTAGTTTCATTCCAACTTCAGCTTCTAAAGTTCAGTAACTCCACATTCCACTGGGGGCAACCACATATCTGCCATCTTAACAAACTTCATACCAATATGCTCTGGGACTTCTAAAACCTCAGGGCAATTTCTGGAAGCAGTGACTTGGGGAACTTCCAGACATCAAGTGCTGCGCCGTGGGATGGAAGTAGGAGAACTGGCTAAGCTAGCAGAGAAGCAAGACATTCCAAGCAATGATTTTTTTTCCCCCTAAGTAGCCCCCTGGGCTTTTGGTTACTGTAAACACAGCTTTTCTTAAAATAGTTGTCAATTCATAGGAATGTTTGATTATGTGACAGAAAGTCGAGGGCAATCTGGGCTAAGATGGGGAGGGATTTTGAATGATGTTTTCCTGAATCAACAGCACCTCATAATGAATGTGTAATTTCAGGGAGTGGTGCTGGAAAGAGAACACTGAGACATCTGCTGTCCAGGAATAAATGTGCTGGTTTTCTCCAAAACCAGCTCTTTAGCCAATATAATCTTAGAAGACAAAAGTTCAGGACAGAGGATGATCATCAGACAGCAAACTGCCTGCAAGGAGTTAGACTTGGATAGATTAAAGTTTCAACTGCTGCTGGAAAACTTCATTCTGGTTTGCCAGCAGCTATGCAAATGCACTTGGTTTGGTAACTGATGATGAAGGGTGATTTTTTTTTAATCCCTGCTGGATGGTTTCTTTAAATCATTTGTAATACTCTTGCTGCTTTCTGGGACTCCTATTTGCTTAAGCTGGCAGGTCTTGTGATTGGAACTGGTATTTCCTTCAGTCCTTCTTCTCATGAATTGTACTGTGTGAACTTCGCACATGCTGACCTAGAACAGAGGTGGAAAGCTTTGCTTACTGCTATTTTAGTGTTGGCTGGGAAAATCCACCCATCAGGCTTTTTTTTTGCTTTGATAAAGCTGTATTTTTAAATCCCCTTTTGTAGTGCCAGTCAGATTTTTGCTGTTATTGCTCAACAGCAAGATTGTTAGGCAAGTACACTGAATTTTGAAGCAGATAATTCATTGGCTTTGGTATTTGGAGTAACTTGTCCTTGACCAATGCAGTGCTACCTCGTGCTACTTCATAATTAGAACTGCTGGTTAGAAGTTGGCATTTTTGTTACTCTTTCAGCATGAAGTTTGTCACCTGAGTCACAAAGACAGAAGAAATATCTGGTTTAAAGTGTTTAGTCTGTTCTGTGAAATAATGAAAATGTTTGGTTCTCTTAGATTTTGTGGAAGAAATGCACAAAATCAGGCATGCAAGGAAAATGTGTTAAATATGGAATGCTCAGCATCTGGGGTGTTTTTGCTCAGTTTGAACATGTAACTAATCACAGGGGCATCTTCACTGAGCTGAAAAAGATGGGAAGAGAGCAATGAACAAGTTGCTCACCCCGTATCTGCTCTTTGGAAGACATGAGACTTTTCTATGTTATAAAAAACCCAACAGAGGTGATGTGTTTGATCAGTTCTTTTTTTGGTTTTATTATTCAGTGAAATAGAACACTAGAACTCAGAATTAAAGAAAACATTCTCTCAATCCTTGAATGGTTAATAATTACCATACAGCAGAATGTATGCCCATGTAATTATTTACTTTCTATTCTTAAAGGCTGGTAAGAGCAAGTAGCATGAGAGCAGTAAGCAATTAGCATGTGGTGGATGTGGCTCACCACTGCTTTCAGTTATACCCTTCAAAAGTTTATTGTTGTATTGGGTGCACAAAGATAAAGTCTTAATTTTCAGGATCAATAAGCTACAAGAATAGCCTAAGCTTACTTAAACTTGTTTTATTTTTAATACAGCTGGAAATTCTTTTGCTGGTCTAGACAGATCCTTTAGATGATTTCAGTCTATTTTATGATGCACGTAATTTAATGAGACAGATTTTCAGTAAATTACAGCAGCCCTCCATTCAGAAAAGGCAGGAGGCTGCACAGTGTTGTCCTCCTGGGATTGTTGATCAATCTGGGAGTGTGCACAAAAGGTGAATTGTGCCTGCAGCTGCAGAAATGGATCTGGATCTTTTAGTCTTGGTTTTATAGTCCCAGATTCACTGGGTCCTGCTCTGGTGGACATGGTGTCAGACCCAGCAGCAGCTTTCAGCTGCTCTTGGTTCAGCTCTGTGGCTCAGTTTTAGCTGAGATAAGGCTGTTGGGATGCTCTCAGCCTCTGGGGTATTGCAAAGGACTTTGCATGCTTGTGATCTTTGCCAAGAAATGTGTTTTCATGAATGGATAACTTCATTGTGTTTTTACTAGTGTTATTTTTACTCGTTTGAGTCTTTTTTTTTTCTTTTTATTAGGGCTTCCAAAAGGATCTGTTACTATAGCACACTGGGTTTTGATTCTAGTGATAGCTAATGATGGTATGGAAGGTTTGAACATGGGCAGTGTTTGAATTCTGAGGTGTCTGTGGTTCACATCACTCAGTTCAGACCTACCCAGCTCTGGCCACTGGGGTGGCAGAGGCTGATGTGGACTCTGCTTCCTACAATGTGTCAGTACAGTTGAGCATGAAAGAGAATCCTTGTCATAAATCTCATTTATAACACTTAATATCTGTTCAGGCTCCAGAGAGGTTGGCTCAACCTTCTTGTCATGGGTTGCTCAGCAGCAGAACTTCTTGTTAGAAGAACAGAACTTCTCCCCGTGCTCATTTTCTTTCTAGGGTTTGCCCAATGTCAGAGACTGTTGAATGGTTGGTTAATAGTGACACAAAAGTGCTACCTATCTTTGGAGATGCAAATAACCTCCTTTCTGTGCTCTTATTTTGTCTTAAATATAGTTCTAAGTGCTGTGCCACTGTTTTATTCTCCAAGTGGGTTGATGTTGCCAAGCAGATACGTAGGTGGATTCTTTATTAAAACTGAATTCTAAATCAAGCTACTTGTCCTGTTTTGAGCACTGTGAGGGGATTTTCTGCCCAGTTTTTTGGTTCAAGAAATAATACAGCAGCACTGCAGCTTTATGCTGGGGGCAATACTTAGGGAGTGGGATCATATTGTGGTTTCTTCTGATGCAGAAACAGATTTTGTAACCTGAACTCAATTGCAAATCTGACTTCTAGTGATGCAGTTGGCTCAAATTCTTGTGAAATATCACCAAAAATTTGTTCTCTCGGGAATACAGATGTTTCTCTCTGCCATAGATCTTTCTGGCTCATGTTCAAAGCTAAATTTTCAGGTGTTCACTTTACTGCTGCCATTGTTTCAAGTGCTTTAAAAAATAACTTCAGCTGATAATTTAAGCTGAGGATGCTTTGCTCCTTTGGTTCTGTTGTGGGTCGACTCCAGCAGAAAAAGCCAGATAAAAATAAAGAAAACTTAAGAGATGCACAGGAGAGATGACAGGGCCAGGTCTTCAAATGATCCTTTTCACTGAACCTTCTTGAACAGCTTCAGTTTAGCAGCCTTGGGAAGGCAGTTGTCCTTGGGAAGGAATTTGTCCTGCTCTTCATGTGGGTGCAGAGTGAGTTCCATCTTGGTGAAAGATGCTGTTGCATCCAAACTTTGGAGTAAGAAACAAATCTCACTTGGTAAACGAAATCCTCTTCTTGATTCTGCCCCCTGTGTAGCTGTTCTCTAGTTGAAGAGATTTTAAGTGCATAGTAATTACAACAGGTATCTAAATTACCAATTAAATAGACTTCTTGGATAATTTTTATAGCTGTTTTAGATCCAGTGTTGTTGGTAACCTAATTTCATGAGTCAATTAAGATTCATCCTTGCTGAAGCTTTCATTCAGAGATGAAACACTGCAGTTTGATGCTTTCAGGAGATGTGTATGAAGCAAACCCACATGAATATTTATCTTCAAGTTCAAGCTATTTATTTCTGTCCCTTGAAGTACTACAGATATATTTTATTTCAGCTGGCAACTGAGGAGAAGGGGGGATTGGCTCTTATTCCACCAGTCATGCTGCAAAATCTTGGGGGGTTTTTTGTGCTCCTTTTTGTTTTGTTTTGGTTTAATTTCTTATTTTTCATGTTAATATAAAGGGTGTTTATATTCTACTGTCTTCTTTGCAGTCCCTGTCTGGACAGAAGATGCATCCTGAACCCAGGATGGCAAACTAATACAAATGTTGCTTTGTATTAACATTTGCTCTTAGGTGGATTCTGTGGAGCATGGAATGAATTTTCTCTATTTATCAAGCTAATTATAAATTATACTATTTCTGTAAATTGAGCTTGTGCTCTTTTGACCTATTAAAGAAAAGCAAAAAACCTGAAAAATGAGTGTTTTAGACTGTGTGGGATTTGCCCCTCCTCTTTCTTGTGCAGTATTTCTGTTGTGAGAGATTTGTCAGGAAGTTCTGTTTTTGTGAGGAAGGCCTCAAATGACCTTTTCTTTTTTCCTTTGCTTATAAGTATTCTTCTTTCAACTCATTTCAGTTTTTGCTGTGGAACTACACATCCAACAAAACCTTGTTAGGTGTTTGGAAAAGCTGATGAATGTGGTGGTTTAACTCTGATTCCAGTGTATCTACCACCCTACCTGCTCATGCTGCTCAACATCTGTGTTTATTTTGATGAGCGTTTACTGTTGCCAGACTTTGTTTTACTTTAAATGCTCCTTGATTTCCCAAGTAGATTTGGTGCCTGTATAGTGATCATGACCTAATGTTTTATATTGTGCCTCACAGAGGTAGAACAGTGGAAAAAAAGAAAAACAACAGGGTTTGCAAAGGTGGCAGGATAGTGTCAACCAAAGGTGGCTTTCCAGAGTTGCTGCATGGTGTGAAATCTCAGCTTCAGGTCTGGAGGGATGGTGCAGGTGTAATCAGCCAGTCAGGCTTCAGAACTGAGCTTGCTGAGCCACATTCCAGTCCAATCAGCCAGTCCAGCTCCAAGTGCTTACCTACCCTCCTATAGAAATGGAAATGTTTCTGTAAGGAGGAGTAGCTTTTGGTTAACCAGCTGGGTCTTTGTTGAGGATTGACACAGAAGAACAAGTTTAGTATGGAGTAACTAGTTCTGTTGAATTAACTAAGTCATAATAATTCAGTGTTTAAACCCTTACAGGCTGCTTTGAACAGCTGCTGGTGTTTGGGGTTCTTTCACTGATGGGTAAGTTGCAAGTTCCAGGAGTTTGGTGACACAGAAGCTATTGTTTGTTTGGGTTTTCTTGTAATTATTTCTTTTCTGGCAAGGAATGGAATTTGAAAAGGAGCAAGTGTAGGTGCTGATAGGTTTGAGGGGTCAGGAAATGTCAACTTGCAGGGCTTGACAGACCTGTAAGCAAAGAAAATGATGCTCTGGGCAGCCATTGCAGGTCAGCTCCATAGCTTGTCTGACTTGTAGGTGTGGAGAGAGCAGCCTTTGACCTCTCAGCAAGCAGGGGATCTCCACACCTTTGGGCTCAGAGAGAAGCTGTGAAGGTGGAACCTCTCCACAGGGAGTCTGTGTATCTTCTCTTGTGGATGCTCACAGGGGTGTGACAAAGTGAGGTACTTGTAAAGGGATTTGCAGCATCTTGTGCTTCTGTTGTCCTGCTTTTAAAAATAGATTCAAGTGGGAGGAGATGGTTTAACACTGGGAGCTGTGCAAAGCCTGGGACTGATCTTCCTGACACTGTGTCTGGAAAAATGTTCCCTGCACCTCCCACTGCAGGGGCTCGGGAGATTGTACAGGACCCTCTGCTCTGGGCAGAGTTAAGCTTTGGAAAGGGTTGTTACTGGAGGCCTAATCACCTTTTTTTTTTTTTTTTTTGTGGAGTCCCAGGTTCAGTGCAGGGCTTCCCAGAACACTTGGTTTGGTGTTACTCAGAACTGGCTGATTGACAGGTACTGTAGGACTTTGTTCTCCTTTCATCACGGGACCTTGTCTGTCACCGTAGCGTGGGTGGCATGAACAGTCACATTCTCTGTGTCAGGGCTCTGAAGATCACTGAGAGAAGCTTGTTTTCTCCTGAGAGTGAGCCCCTTGGGATCTAAGGACATGTGACTGTTGGTGAGCTGTGTGTTTAGGAACAGCCCTTTCTGCTTGTTCTCTGACAGCTGTACTTCTGGAACACAGCACGTCAACCCTAGCAGAGCCCACCTCTCTAGAACCTGTTTCAAGGTGTGCTATGGACATGGTGCAGGTATTGTCTGGTGTTTCTGCAGTATTTATTGCACCTGCATGCCTTGTTTTGCCTGTTGCCTTTGCAAAATAGCATGTCCTTTCAGAAAAGGATCACCCGTGGTCATCAGTCACCCAGGGAAGTATGAACCTTTTCTGCTAAATTGTGATAATTAAAGGAGTTCTAATGAGTAACCTGCTTTTTACTGCTTGTGTGGCACAGATGAGACCTTTTCATACCAGAATACAGACTTTGTGCCTGTGTGACTAGTGGGTAGTCAAAGATCTGTCCCTTACCTGTTCAGCTTTGGGGGTTTCCAGCTTGGGACAAACATGGCATTTTTATTTCAGCATTTCTCAAGTGTGCTGCCAGACAGCACAGCATCTTGTTTAACCTGTTTGTGGATGGCTTTACATCACCACCAAGGTGCAGAGCTTCTTTCAGAGGAACCAAAATGGCAGTGCTTTGATTAGAAGATACCAGAAGCTCTTGCAAATGTACTTCACATGCTAAGCTTAGCTTAACTCCTGCTACTCTGGTTTTGTACATTGTAGGCACTGGAATGCAAATAAGCAAGATGACTGGAAAAACTAGGTGCTGCCTGAAGAACTTGTTCAAGACCTGCTTCAGTAAATTCTGTTAAGCTTGGCTGTTCTCTGTTAATTGCTTTGGCACTTGCTTTAAATGTAATTTCAAAGAGTAAAATTGTACTGTGAATATTCTGGACAACTAGTACCAGGAATTTCTCAGCACAAACTAGAAGAGAATACAGCCTGCAGTACAGAGTTACCAACCAGTTCTGATGTTGGACTGTTGGTATGACTGTATACTCTTTTGGGATGGTTTTATCTGTTGTTTTGCAGTTTGAGCTTCAAAAATGCCATCTCTCCTGTAGGGAAATCAGTTTATTACAAACATTAAAATGAATGTGGCAGTTTTTATCCATGCACACAAATCCCATAATAAATCTAATTAGTATATACCAATCCACAGCCTTGATCTATGAGGAAATAAATGAGCTTTGTTGCTTATCTCAGAAACCACAAAATCTGGGCTGCTTGTGATCAGGGGTGTGTTGTCATCATTACTTTATGAATTTCCAGTCCTCTTAAGGTGGCCTCTATTTGCAGCTTTTTCCTGTTAATGATAAAATTAT